>VDFB02195675.1:0-11821 GCA_007258455.2 Sequoia sempervirens | reverse complement strand
TATGACTGCATCAAACTCTCCTTAGAGTCTTCCCTTAACAAAGATGAGTGGGTGACTCCATTAAGGAGATAGATCAAATATCGATCGTCAGCCTTCAAAATCTGGAACACTGTTGCAACATGTAGCGAGCCATCTCAACAATCGTACGATTGCACCGCTCTACAACACCGTTTTGCTGCCGAGTGTAGGGTGTGGTCAACTGATGTTTTATCCCATGAGTATCACAGAAGTTGGAGAATGCACTAGAACATAATTCCCCCCATTATCTGACCTAAGAGTTATAATACAAGAACTGGACCCTTTTTCAACCAAGGCCTTAAACTTCTAAAATACATTAAAAACTTTTGATTTCTACTTAAGAAAGTACACCCACATTTTCCTACTATAATCATCAACAAAGAGAAGAAAGTACTTGCAACCAGTTATAGAAGAAGTAGACATAGGGCCACAAATATCAACATGAACTAATTGAAGTACCTTAGAAGCGCGCCAAGAGTCGCCATCCTTGAACGGTGTACGATGCTGCTTCCCAGCCTGACAAGCACCACAAACGTCCTGATGCTGAGTCTGTATGTCAGGTAAGCCATCTACAAGTCCCTCCCGAGCAAGCTGAGAGAGAGTGCACGTTCAAGTGCCCGTACTGCTGGTGACAGCTGAATTTCTGGCTGCCAAGGCTAACTCCGGAGAATCACCAATGTCCACAAGCCTGTAAAGGCCATGATCCTCTATCCCAACGGCCACCGTTGTGCGAGTTTCGCGATCTACAATCGAACATCTGTGCGAGCTAAACACCACATCCATCTGGGGAGAATGCCGCATTATCTGACTGACTGAGAGAAGGTTGAGCTCGATATCAGGCACATAATACACGTTGAGGAATATGAGATCCCTCCCGCCAGACTAAACCTGAACAATGCCTGGGCCGACAACTGTGTATTCCTCACCTCCTCCAAAAATCACTGAGTCAGTGCAAGGAGAAAAGTCTGTGAACCAGTCACGCCTATGTGAGAAATGACACGAGGCACCAGAATCTATGTACCAAGCAGAGGATTTGACATGGTCTGCTGGCCTTTTTGCCATGAGTGCATAAAAGGCAGATTCCTTCTGCTCAGAGTGCTCGGCGACATTCGCTTTCTGCTGAAACCCTCCCTGCTTCTTTTGCTCAGAAGCCAAACGAGCACGACAATCTTTCTTGATGTGGCCAAATTTACGACAGCAGTTACACTGAACATTTTTCTTCTTCGGGCTGGTGGAGGTCTGACTTGAGCCTTTTTGCTGTGAAGGCTGACCTTTCCCTTGATGCTTCAGATGGGTTTTAGCTGCAAAAGCCTACTCCGTGGAGGATGATGATTCACTGCTACCGAACTGTTGTCTCCAGCGATCCTGCTGCAACAGGATAGTGCACAAATTTGGAAACTTAAGATCAACATTAGCAGACGTAATGTTGAGAGTCTCTATGAAGTGTTCATAGGACTTCGGTAGACTCTTCAGGGTGATCATGACCATATCTTCCTCCTCCATTTTCCGACCAATCGCATCCAATTGATCTCTGATCTCCTGGATTTTATTCAGGTGCACTTGCAGAGTTGTCTTCTCATCCATCATGACAGAAAACAGCATATTCTTCAAGAAAAACGCACGGCTTTTGTCGGAAGTTTCATGCAAACCCTTCAAGTGATCCCAGATCTCCTTAGCTGATTTTCCAAGTGGAATCTGAGGGAGCTGATCATCAGTAACCAAAAGCTTAATAAGCATTATGGCTTCACGATTCTGCTCATCAAACTTCTCCTGATCCTTACCCGCCGTTTCGAGACGAGTAGCTTTGCCGAGGATCATCTGATCAAGGCAGTGGTATTCAAAAATTGTCAACATCCGCTGCTTCTAGGTGTTGTAATTTTTTCCATTAAATCTCTGACTACCTTCCAGCATTAAATTGCTTAAACTGGCCATCTTCACGCTTTTCGAGGCACGAAAAATGAGGTACTAAGAAGAGGCTGATGCACGAAACTCGAGGCACGAATTCCAATGCAAACAAAAAACAGAGGCATATTCAAGTATAGACTGTAGAAAGTACAGTGTACGGATGGCACAAAATTTGAGGCACAGAAATCGAGGCACCCAAAAAATTCGGAGACCAACCCAGTTGAGCTCTCGAAAAACCCACCAAGAATCTGCGATCGAAAAAAATTTCTGACATGAAATAGGCGATGAAAACCTTGGCCGAAGTTGCAGGATGCCCTAGGCGGCCATGAGAGCTCCAAAAAATTGCAGAAAAGAGCTCAAATCTGCACAAAGATTTGACAAAAAATATGCCAAACCCTAGGCGACCAAGAGGCGACCACAAATTACACAGAAACATCACAAGAATATGAAGAAACACTGACGAAAACGCAGGCCAGAGATTCTTCAAATCGTGTTTTGTTGTGCAGAGAAAAAAAAACATCACAGAACGCGACGACACAGGGTACCAAGAATGGAGATCGCGTCTTTTTGACAGACCTTGAAGATTGCAAAAAGAAATCGCGCTTAAACACGTCCAAAAACAATGCAGAGAGATGCGGAAATGGATCTTTCAAAGAACGCGAAATGCAACCAGAAACGTGTGCGGCCAGAACAAAAACGTGATGCCAATACCACGAATTTTATTTGCCCAGAAGGAGCCCACGAATTTGAACCAGGAGAGCCACGAAAAAAAATTCAAAAATAATTCCGAAATTTTAACTCTTCAAAAATCTTCAAAAATTTCAGAGAAGATTTTATCAAATTTTTAATTCAAAAAATACTGAAAAAATCTTGTACGATTTTTATGAATTAAAAATTCGATTTTGAGCAAGTTGGCTCTGATACCATATTACACAAGTAATTGGTAGAATATTCGATGTATTAACAATGAGCAATGTGCTCAATAAATAATTTACAAGATGTTACAGGATAAGATTGAACACGATCTTATCTCAAGAAAAAGCAGAAAGTTTCTAAAAGAAACTTCAGATAAGATCTCGCACAACAAAGACGATCTTATCTAGATATTTTACAATATTTTACATAGTTGAGCATTAATAAATAAATAAAGAATATTATTTTAATAAATCCCAGTAAATAAGATATAACCATACTGAACTTCCATTTGAAATATAAAAGGGAGAGGCCCAGTAAAATTACAATAGGTGCACATAAGTGTGGATGCATATGCAAGCATATATTTCTAGCCATCTCTTTGTATGTCAAGTTCAAAATTCAAATAATGAAGGGTTTGTAGTTGATGCAAATATCATAAGTTCCAAAAATTCCAACAAGGACTGAAGATAGCATTTAAATATATTAAACAATGAAGATAACAAAGGGTAGACTAGCAAAACAGATAAATGCTAATTAAAAAGGTCTATATGTGGGATTCTACATGGAAATTTATCTCCTGTCTTGATAAAGGTAATTTGTTTTTTCTCAGCAATGCCAAAAATTATTGTAAGTCAACAAACCTTTGCATAGACAGCAGATTCAAACTCAGTCTTCTCATTCTTGAATTTCTCACTCTGTGCTAGGCATTTTTCAGCCTCCACTTTCATTCTGTCAAATGAGCGTGTTTTCCGAACAACTTCTTCCTGCAATAGCAACAAACAAATGAGTTTTAAAACAATTATATAAACCAACAAATGTCAATAGTAAATATCACTAAGAATTACAATAGTTGAGTTGCCTGACTATTTTCTGCTCTAGATTAATAAAAAATGAATCCTAAATCCACCATCCAACTGCTCTGCGTGGACAAAAACTAAACTTTAGGTAAATGAAGTCTAAATAAAATATATCTGTGCTAGTCATATTCAATAAAACACCAACATTGAAATAAAAGCTTGTTTGTTGATTGCTTTCCAAGAAAATCTTCTGTATTCAAGTCATTTCTCTTTTATATTACATGACATCTCTATCACCACAAAGAAGAATGCAAATTGAAGACTACACAATGCCCATAATTAGCCATAAATCAAGGGCAAACAAGTGTGCATCCATAAACCCCCTGACAATAAGAAATACTTTTTACTACTTAGTTAATTAGTTAGATCCCATTTATATCTTTCAATTTCTGCCATCTCCAATGTTGTAAACAATTCTGCACACCCTTGCATAGAATAACAATATTTAGCAAGTTTAATATTTGCATCTTTGTATCTAATTTTAAACAAGGTATATGTTGGTGAGGAAAAGGGGACCCACAACAATCAAGTGGCCAATTCCTAAAATCGTAAATCTAAAATTGTCCAAGCCCTAAGGAAGGACATGATGAGAATGATGAAAGAATTAAAGGTCGAAAAAAAAGCCACTAAGGAAAACAAAGAGCTATGGTGCACGGAATGCAAAAAGAAGGGTCATATTAAAATAAAATTGCCCTAAGAAATTATTTTGTGATATTTGCCAAGTTTTGAGACATTCTAAGAAGGAATACTCATACAATTTAAAAATAAGCACACAAGTGCTCTATGCATAAAGCGAACAATCTACCTAACCAAACACACTGCCAAAGCAACAAAATAATAATACCAAAAATGCATTACCTAGTGAGTACTAAAATAAGAGAGGGAATAATAATAGATTCAACAATAACAATGGGGTGAGAAGCCAAATCCAATACAATGCAAAGGGATGACCTATGATACAATATCGTCAATGCAATGAATGAGGGCATTTTGCAAAAAAATACCAAAGAAACCAAATCAAGGCAAGGAGTGCAAATGGTATGAACCAAGCGACCATGAAGACACTGACTGCCCCAAAAAAAGGTAACATTAATATAATCGATGTGAAGAACAAGATAAGGTGATTTTTATTAGAACTTGACGTAGTTCCTTTTAATGCTTCTCTTTTCTTTCTATTATGTCTAATCATGTATCTATGATTATCTGACTCCTTTCTGTTATGCCTATAATCACGTAACCGTGATTATTGGATCTCTTGCTTTGTAAATCTCTATTTGTACATTCTGCCTTTGTTGAATCAATTAATTAGATCATTGCACATACATTTGCTCTGCTTTTGTAATATGGTATCAAAGCACCGGTTATCGATTGGGTGAAAAAATTGTTTTGAAGTTCGGGTGTTCACGTGAGATAGAATCTGGTCATTCAACTCTAGTTTATTTTCATGCGCACATTCAAGAGTGGTCGTGCGTTCGTGAGACTTGAAGAAAACGAGTCTTCATCTGTGGTCGTGCAATTTTGTGGATTCCATTTTTATTTTTTTCTGGGCGTCTGTTCTCTCGCGCGTCTTTTCTCCACACGGATTTGCGTGTATGTTCTCCCACGCGTCTTTTCTCCACACGGATCCACGCGTCTGTTCTCCCACGCGTCTTTTCTCCACGCAAATCTGGGCGTTTTGAAACGTCTTTCTCAAAATAAATCAGTTGTTCGAGATTTCCTTGGACGTTTCTGAAATCACTTGCGTTTGTCAGGATTCACTGTGTGTGTCTTCCCGTGTGCGCGTGCGTGTCTAAGAGTTGGTTCTTGTGTGCTCACGTTTTGGAGCTGGCTTTGTATATTTGTTTTGTATGCGTAGTTGGTTCCTGTCTATGCGTGTGTACTTCTCTTGGAGTCGGCTTTGTGTTTCTTGTGCGTGGAGAGCTGAAGATTCTTTTTTGTTTGTTTCTTATGCACAAGAGTTTTGTGGTGTGGAAGTTTCATTTTCTGCACACATCGCTTTTGGATTTTTTGTCTTTTCTAAGGAGTTTTGTCTTATTTGTTATGTATCTTGTGCGTGGAAACTCTGGTGAAGCCGTTTTTACTTCTGCTTCCATTTCTGCCCAGGTGAAGCCGTTTTTATAGTTTTGTCTTATTTTCTCTAACAAGTTTATAGCTCTATTGTGGTGGGCCCCACTACTCTCAATTTTCAGTATCAATATTTTCTAATATTTTCCAGCAATCTGGAAAACCGTAATTCGTCCACCAACTGCTAGTGCCTCGAAATCCGTGTTCAGATTTCTTTCTCAGTACAGGGTGTGTTGTCTCGATTTTTGTGTCGTTTATTTGTTTGCATCTTCATTTTTCGTGCCTCGAAAAGCATGAAGCATGGCCTCTTTGACCAACATCATGTTGGACAACAGTCAGAAGTTCAACGGTCACAACTACAACACATGGAAACAGCGTATGATGACGATATTTGAGTATCGATGTCTTGATCAGATTGTTTTGGGCACCACGATATGACCTCTCACAGTTGATAAGGATTAGATGAAGTTTGATGAGCAGAACCGGGAAGCCGTTATGCTCATAAAGTTATCAGTCACTGATGACCAGTTACCTCACGTTCCGTCAGGTAAATCAACGAAGGAGATTTGGGATCTTCTGAAAGGTCTTCATGAGACTTCCAACAAAAGTCGTGCGTTCTTTCTGAAGAACATGTTTTCCATTGTCATGGATGAGAATACACCTCTGCAGGCACACTTGAATAGGATCAAGGACATTTGAGATCAGCTTGAGGCTATTGGTCGGAAAATGGAGGAAGAAGATATGTTGTTGATCACTCTAAAGAGTCTACCACATCCGTATGAGCACTTTATTGAGACGCTCAACATTACAGCAACTAATGTTGACTTGGCGTTTCCAAATCTCTGCAATAAACTTCTACAACAGGATCGTTGGAAACAACAGTTTGGTACTAGTGCCACTTCATTCTCTTCAATGCAGGCATTCCCTGCAAAGACATTTCAAAAGAATAAGGGCAAGCCTTCGTCATTTCAGCAATACAATCAGGGGCAATCTTCAGATTCTTCGAAGTCAAAGAATATTCAGTGCAATTATTATCACAAGTTTGGCCACATGAAGAAGGATTGTTGGAAACGCTTGGCCTCTGCACAAGGCAAGCAAGGAGAGTCTAGACCGCAAGCACATATGGCGGAGCACATTGAGCAGAATGAGTCTGCCTTCTTTGCACCCATGGCAAAGAGTCCTACAAATCCTATAAACTCTTCTACTTGGTACATTGACTCTGGTGCTTCACGCCATTTCACGCATCGCCGGGATTGGTTCATTCAATACACGCCTTTCAGAGATTCAGTTATCTTTGGAGGTGGCGCAGAGTATATTGTTGTCGGCAAGAGCAACGTTCAGATTCAATCTAGTGGGAGAAATTTGATATTTCTCAATGTATACTTTGTACCTAGCATGGAGATTAACTTACTTTCTATAAGTCAGATTATGACTCACTCTCCTCAGTTGGACATAGTCTTCAATATGCATACATGCAGTATTGTTGACAGAGAGACACAGACTACCGTCATTCAGGGACTTGAGGATCATGGTCTTTCTAGACTTGTTGATTCTAGTGATTCTCAAGAGCACGCTATGGCAGCCAGGAGCACTTCTATTAGCAGTCTCTGGCATCAGCGTTATGGGCACCTAAACATGAACTACCTCTCTCAGTTATCACGAGATGATCTCGTTGGTGGTTTACTTGCAATTCAGACTCAAACTCATGGAGTTTGCGAGGCTTGTTAGGCAAGAAAGCAACATCAGACTCCTTTCTCCGATGGCGACTCATGGCGGGCTTCAAGGGTTTTACAGTTGGTCCACGCTGATGTATGTGGTCCAATGCACACACCCTCCGTCACTGGATCCAAGTATTTTTTGCTTTTTGTTGATGATTTCAGCAGAAAGATGTGGGTGTATTTTTTGAAGCTTAAATCAGAAGTGTTTAGCATATTTCAGCAGTTTAAGGCCTTGGTGGAAAAAGAGTTTGGTTCTTCTATTATTACTCTCAGGTCTGACAATGGAGGGGAGTTTTGTTCCAAAGATTTCTCCATATTCTGTGCTGCACATGGCATAAAGCGCCAATTCACCACGCCTTACACCCCTCAGCAGAATGGTGTAGTCGAGCGTCGCAATCACACCATTACAGAAATGGCACATTCTATGTTGGAAGATAAACATGTTCCTAAGAAGTTTTGGGCTGAAGCAGTGTATACTGCTGTTTATCTTCTGAATAGATCTCCTACTTATGCTGTGAAGAAGATGACTCTTGAAGAAGTTTGGTCTGGACGTAAGCCGAACATTAGTCACCTGAAGGTTTTTGGCTCCACAGCTCATGTTTGGATTCCTCATGCTTAGCTTACTAAGTTGGATTCCAAGAGCCAGAAACTCATGTTTACAGGTTATAGTGAGAATCATAAGGCATACAGACTGATAGATACAGACACTGATTGTCTAATCTTCAGTCGTGATGTCGTGGTTGATGAGAATGGTGGGCTCTTCTATCAGTCTTCTCTTGTTTGTTTTGAGGATCAGCCTCAGAAAGATTTTGATTTGTGTGTTTATCTTCCACTTGGTCCACTTTATGGGAGGGATTCCGCAGAGGTGCAAGTACCTCAGCAGTCGCTTCCACCACCAGTCCCTATTCCGCACGATCTAGATGTTCTTCCAGATATGTCAGTTCCAGCTGATCCAGTAGAGGTTGTTCCTCCTGATTCCGATATTGGTTCATCTACTCTACGGCCTAAATGGTGGGCTTCGACGATTGGTGCTCTTCATGATGATGAGTTACTAGAGGGTAGATCTGCTCGGAATAAGAGCAAATAGCAGAATACAATGAATTTTGCTCTTATGCCCAACCTTCACAACATTTCCGAGCCTCAAACATATACAGAGGCTAAAGGCACACCTGAGTGGGAACATGCTATGACAGCTGAACATCATAGTCTCATGCAGAATCACACTTGGGAGCTTTCAGATCTTCCGCATGGGAAGAAACCCATAGGCTGCAAATGGGTTTAAAAGGTTAAGTATAAGGTTGATGGAACCCTTGATAAATACAAGGCTAGGTTGTTAGCCAAAGGGTTTTCACAGCAAGAGGGCATTGACTATGAGGAGATTTTTGCTCCTACAGCCAAGATGAGTACCATTTGGCTTGTCCTCTCGATAGCAGCTCAGTTTGGATGGAAAGTCCATCAAATGGACGTAAAGAGTGCCTTCCTCAATGGTAATTTGCAAGAAGAAGTTTACATGACACAACATCCTGGTTTCAAGGTTGCTAGTAAAGAACACCAGGTATGCAAACTGGTGAAAGCACTCTACGGCCTTAAGCAAGCACCACGGGCTTGGTACATGAAGATTGATCAATACTTTATTGATCATGGCCTTCAACGAAGTCCTTCTGACTTTAATCTATATGTCAATCGGACTAGTGATGATATCTTGTTCCTAGTTGTCTATGTTGATGACTTAATCATTACTGACAATTCAGATCATCTGATTGAGGAGATTAAACATAATCCTAGTCAATCATTTGACATGACATATTTGGGACTCCTCCATTATTGCCTCGGTAGAGAGGTTTGGCAGTCTACTGGCAATACCTTCATTTCACAATCGAAGTATGCCAAGAGCTTGTTGGACAAGTTTCGGATGACAGATTGCAAACCAGCATCTACAACTATGAAGAAAGGGCTAAAATTATCAGCTCAGTTGGATTCACCCGTGGAGAACGAATCAGAATTCAAGCAACTTGTGGGCAGCCTCATCTATCTTGCTGCCAGTAGACCTAACCTTAGCTTTGCAGTGAGCTACATCTCTCGCTTCATGTTAGCCCCTAAAGCTGAACATTGGGTTGCCACGAAGCGTGTGCTGAGATATGTGAAAGGCACTTCTGACCTTGGCATTTTATATGGGAGGTGCAAAGATCCAAAGTTGATTGGTTATACATACTCAGATTGGGCAGGTTTTGTTGATGACAAGAAGTCTACTTCAAGGTATGTATTCAATTTGGGTACAGGTGCAGTTACATGGACCAGCAAGAAGCAGCAGGCAATGGCTCTCTCCTCGACTGAAGCAAAATATCGAGGAGCTATTAAAGCAGCTTGTGAGGCAATTTGGCTTCGAAGGATGCTCACGGACATGCAAATGTCTCAAGCAGGACCTTTCCCCTTATATTGCGTCAATCAAGGGGTGCTGAAACTCGCCAAGAATCCAATCTTCCATGAACGGACAAAGCATGTTGATCTTCATTGTCACTTCATTCGCCAACTTGTCGAAGACGGATCCATAGCATTGCAGTATGTTCTGACAGAGGATCAGACTACGGATATTCTCACCAAGTCTTTGAGCCCAGATAAGTTTGTTAGATTTAGGGGGCAACTTGGTGTAAAAGATAGATTAAGCATTAAGGGAGGGTATTAGAACTTGACGTAGTTCCTTTTAATGCTTCTCTTTTCTTTCTGTTATGTCTAATCACGTATCCGTGATTATTTGACTCCTTTTTGTTATGCCTATAATCACGTAACCGTGATTATTGGATCTCTTGCTTTGTAAATCTCTATTTGTACATTTTGCCTTTGTTGAATCAATTAATTCGATCATTGCATATACATCTGCTTTGCTTCTATAATAATTTTTAGCTCACAATGGACTTTTATTGGTTTAGTTTCTTTCCAACGCATTTTTTGCTCATAATGAACTTTTATATTTCATAATACCTTATATTCATATGTTTGTTAATTTTTAGCTTTTTGCTAATTGTCAATTTCCCTTCATTCTCAATTTCTTCTCTCTCACCCTTCCTCCCCCACCCTTTATTAGGCTCTATTTGCATTCCTTTCTTCCAATTGTTCCTCTTCCTGATGGTGGATCGCTGAGTGTGATCTGAAACGTCAACACAAAAACATACACAATTGAATCCAAAAGCTTGCAATGGACTATGGAAAACTCATCCCAATTATTGTTGCCCTTCATGGGAGGGAAATGATTTACAAAGTGAAGCTTCTCGTGAAGCTGAGGATTAAGCTATCTAAGCAGATTGCAAATTTAGCCTTTTTGAAGCGGTGTAGAGACTGTCACCTCATTTCGTTCATTTGCTCAGATTCAGCACCATCTTCGCAATCAGCACAATTGGTTCATTTTTCAATAGGCAGGCTTAGCATCGTTAAGGTCTATAATTCAAGGCACAAGAGCACTTATTGACCGTATTGCTTCCAGGGTGTTCCACCTGCATCTTGAGCTAGCGGCTACCCTCAAGCCAGACTTGTGGATCATGGTGGACACTCAATCACATGCTAGGGCTATAGGCTTAAAAGCAGCTTGTGAGTCCAAACAAAAAAGAAAATTTACAAGTTGGCTGCTAAGCAAAGCCGAGCTCACTCCTTTCATTCTTCGCAGTCCTTTCCCCTCGTTTTTCCCCCTCTTACCATCCCCCCTCGCATCTCCCCCCCCCTCCCACTACCCAATCTTCTTCCCTCACTCTCTCCTCCTTGTCTCGCCCTTCTGCCTTTCCTCCTTTCCCCTCTTCGCACTCTACCTCTGTCAGCCACCATTCACCTGTTTCAAACCCGTTTTCCGCGAACCTGGGCTCCTCCCCTTCTATCACATTCCTCCCTTTGGGTTTCTCACCTTTGAATCCTGGCCTTTCTCGCTCTTGCATTCACTCCGTTGTGGATCAGCATTGTCTTCTCATCTTTCAGAATGATGTGTCGAGCATGAGCACTTCTATGGCACCCCACAGTGTTAAACGGCCTCCTAAAGTTCCCCTCTCGATGGTTCTTGCTTCAACATCCTGCGTGTGTCGCTTAGACAACTACCTGGCTGGCGGACCTCATCAAACATCACCAAATTGGTGTATCTTGGTGCCTACAAATGATCTCGCTCAGTTGCTCCAGGTGAGGCGAATATTACCATTGACTCCAACATTTCTTTCATTAATGGTGATGTTTCAATTTTAGGTGTTTCAAACATTAATTGTGACGTAACAAATCTCACCTTGCCATCCCTCCTCACCTACTCTCACACACCACTCTGTACCCAACCTTGAGCCCCAAGTCAGCCGCCAAGTAAGGCTCTCCTTGTTC
>VDFB02195673.1:0-10565 GCA_007258455.2 Sequoia sempervirens | reverse complement strand
AAAATCTATCAAGCATAATAGTAAGCAACAAGCCATGGTCTCACGATTTTTTTTGCGCAAAAAATAGCTCAATTTTATTCATGTTCTTTTGCAGATTTTAAACACGTTTTTTTGGCGATTTTGAAGTTTGAAATGGGAAAAAATTATTGACCAAAAGTCAATGATTTTTTCAAAAAATCAGGAAAAAAATCGTCCAGCTTGCAGTTTTTTTTTAAATCGTGATTAATCGGGATTTTTTTGCAGATTTATGTTTCTATATCACATACCTTCCTTTGGGCCCGTGGTGTTCTTTTCCTCTTTTTCTTTTCAGCTCTCCTTTCCATCCAACACCAGGTCCTTCCACTCCCTCTTTGAAATCATGGGGGGACGCTCGTACTTTTAGTTCTTCTCTAAATGTGACCTATATTGGTCCCTCACATACTTTAGATAGGTACCATCTTTCTTAAGGACCTTGGTTTGGTTGAATGTTTTATCACCGAAGAGCACAACTAAATGGTTAATGAGCTCATGTTTTAAATCTTGATTTTGGGCATTCCACCATGTACGTATGGTGGGCCCGAAGAGCTCCAATGTAATATCACTTAGATGTTTATAAAAAACATCATTTCCTACAAAATGATCAAGGGATCAATAGTCTAAAAAGAGCGATCAATAAGTAAATTTCAATTGGATTATATAGAATAATAATTAAAACATTTTAAAGTACCTGGGACCTTCTCTATCTTTATGGGAACGAAATCCTCGGTCACCACAAGTGTGACCGGCAATGTTCCTGTACTAGTAATACGCGAAGATCCAGAAAATGCTGCTAAAACAGCACCAGTAGCAGTGGCCTCTGCATCCCCAGGTACATGTCCTAATGCATGTTCTGGTATGTGTTCACTGCCAGAGGGTGCGTTAACGGATGCCTGCATGGTATGTGTTGCCGACATTTCAAACGACAATATAGGCACGGATGATGGGGCTAGATAATGTGATGTATGGCCTAGGAAGATCAGGATGGACACTTGTACCAACCCTTACTCCTTGGGAAGCACTTGCAATACCCTGATCATGGCCAGGAGCATCATGAGGAGGCAAATAACCCTATAAAAAAAACACATATTTTAGTTCATGACATAAAAGAGTACAAAATATAAAACCATGAATGAACTTATGTTATAATTAAAGACCTCATGATAGCTTACTTGCAAGTTTTGTAATCTCTCTATCAATGCTTTAACCCTCTCTCTTATCTCATCTGTTTGAGGCATTTTGAACATCAACTGAGTCATTTCTTCATTGCATATTTTTATGAGCTTCTTTATCGTGATCGTGCTGGTTTACAACAAGCTATGTCATCATCGAAAATATTGACTCCACTCAACATGAATGCTCTCTAATTAAGCTGGTGCCTTCCCCAATCAAGGATCGCAACAATAATATTAAAACATTATCAAATTAACCCAAAAACTTAAGTGAAAACATAATAATAAAAACATTTTCTCGTGACTAATTTCCAGACAATTACAATGAGGTAAACCCGCCAAGCAGAAGGCGGGCCAAGATACATCGCTTTATCTCGCGGCTCTCCAGGCCAGAGCCTTCTCCATACAACAATGTCCCCCGTGACAAAAATTAAATATGTAAACATTACCAAAATGAACCAATAGACTTATGAAAGAAAACATAAGAATAAAATGGTATATTGGAGTCATTAATTGGAGGTTGGGTAAAATGGTACATAGTACGTACCACCCCCATAGTAATTGTGTTTGTAACCAAGTGATTCAAATTGTAATCAATTAGCAACTCTTCCCCTACGCTTATTGATTTTATCGCACATACGAATACACGGTTTCCCTCGCGCACCTCGAATATGCAATTGGGTTGCTTATTTGTTGACCCAGGTCATGTACTGTTTATAAACCCTGCAATATTTCTTGATGATTTTGGCCTTCCGTTAATGTACATAGCCACTCCTTTATTTTGATCCTCATCTTTTAGTTGTATATAATTTGCTGACAGTGCATACCTACGCATACTTCATGTATATCAAACTAGTTGCATCCAATGTTTGTAACTGTAATAGGGTCCAACATACTTCATCAATTCAGTAACTTTGTCATAAGAAACCTTTATGCCGTCCATGCAAATAGGCACAAACCATGTAATGACGATGGTGCTGTGTGATATATCCTCTCGTTGACACAAAAATCGATGTTTATTGGAGGAAGTTCCTTGGGTACCCATTGTTTCCGTAGATGTTTGTACCTCAAGGGCACCTCGATGTTGCCTATGCTCTCATCATCATAAGAACATGACCCCCCTTCAACAAGAAAAAATTCCACGCGTTTACAGAATTTTCTTCTAACCTCTAGTTGATCTCCCTCTTTTAGGCATAGTACATGTTTCGCTTTCCTCTTCTCTTCCTGAATTTCCCTCGCTCGAGGAAGACATATCTGACAAATACCTATTTGGTGGTACCTGCACTCGTAAGGATGTTGGATGAAGTTCTTTCATGGTGATGTGATCCCAAGGTGACATTATGATTAATCTATCATTTCATCGCTAGAATTTCACAGGTTATAAGGTAATCAAGTCTTGATAGATTGCAAGCTATTGTTACTACCGTCCAAATGTGTCCATCATGATGGAGCCTCAAATTTACATCCTGGTTTTCTTTTATTATTTGCTGGTCTTGTTTATCCGAGTGGTGCCTAGGGCTGGAGTTATTACTTTACTTTCATAAACCCTTGGTTTTCTGTCTTTGGTATGGGTCTGTTCTATCGTTACTTTTTGGAGAAGGTTTTTAAAAGAAAACAACCTATGTCTGATTAAATCGTCTAAGGCCTGGCCCCTTTTAATAAAATGATAAATATTTTATTATTGGCCTCCTTTTATTTACCAAAGTTTGAGTTGGGCTTGTGCCTTATGTTTTTAAAACAACCTTATGTCATCGACCATCGTTTCCCTAAGCCGCGTCCCCTTCCTCGGGTTTTTTCTCCTAAGTAATGTTTAATGTTTTGCAGGGGTTATTTGATGGCCGTTGATCTCCTCGCAGATACATCCTGACCGCTCCCTGCCATATCGTGATCCTGAGGTTTAACCATTGCGATATTGTGGGTAAGCGCCATGTGTCCCAGGTTGCTGATGTCCAAAACGAAAATAAAATGATTTAATAAATGCATTGGATTTTAGTGTGTTATCAAGTGGGTTACTAAATCACCTGAGCGGTGCACGTGTTTATAATCAATGGCGATGTTTTAATCTTGATGAAAAAGCTGCTCAGCGAATAGGCCTTAAGACTATCCCTTGTTTTACTTGATCGTGGTTACCGATGAAAAAATCAACGATTGCCCGCTATATCGTGATCCTGAAGTTTAACCATTGCGATATCACGGGCGAGCGCCACGTGTATTTCCTTAGCTTTGCATATAATGGTGGGCCCTGAGGATGATGTGGAAGGCATTGTTAGCATTTTTAAGGAGGACCGTTTGATGATCTAACTGAAACAAGAGATCAATGGCGGAGATTTAAATCTGCGTCAAATACAATTGAAGCCGTTCATGAGGTATGCAAGTAGGCTTTAATGGCGGATGAGACGTCTATCGACAATGTTCATAAAGTTCAAGTGTTTAATTGCAGACTACTTTCACCACTAAGGCATTCAAGTATTTTCGAAGTAGTCCAGAGCCAGAGATAGAGCTTTCAAAAGCAAATTCGGTAAGAGTTTGATTTTTTGCAGAATGCGAAATTCTGTGAGTTATTTTCTTCATCACTATTCTATTCGAATGTGTTTCTTGCGAAAAGATTTGCTGTGTTGATCTGGGTTTTTCTAAATTAAGATTTTAGGGTTACTATTTCTCTTGAATTGTGAGAAATTACAAATTCTACTATGTTTTTGTTTTGAGTAGCACTAGTCTATTCACAATTTGATTTTCTGAGAAGCCCTAGTTGTTTAAAATGGTGCCAACAAAACAACATTCTGGCCATATTGACTACATGCAGAGAAATTTGTATGATGATTTCCTTGACCAATTTCCCCTGTCAACAAATGATAGGAGGAGGGGTTTGGTTTTGATGAGAGGGACAGCCTTAGGTGAAGGGTTGAGATATAGAACCTACAACATTGCAGATGCTAAGGTACCAATGACGGGTTTAGAACTGTTTAGAAGATGGTATGGCCAATGAAATGCACCTCATCCTTTTTCAAATGGTTGGAGGTATGATATGGGAAAGCTTGTAGTACCAAATGTGTTCCTTGATGTTGACCTCCCCCTGGCAGTGGCTACAAGATATGATCCTGTCACAAGGGTTATAAGGGATAATGATGGTGAGGTTTTACTGAATGTAAATGCATATGTAATTCAGAGGGTTTTTGATTTGAGTGAAAATGGCTCATTCTTGGTCCAAATTGACTTCGAGGAGATGGAACAAGAGTATGCCAAGACTCAACCTCTTTTCAGATCAAAATTGCTTCCTCCTCATCTAGCCAGGGTGGGCAGTTCTACGATTCATATCAACCTGACTGATCAGGAACCTTTAAAGTTAAATTGTTTTGCTGATAATTTCTTGGCAACCTTCTACTCACTTTGCCAAATTTTAGGTTTCAGTCCTAATACTGTGATGCCCATTGCCTATATGTTTATGGGGGCTCAGATTCAACATCCCAATTTCTCTGTAATATATGATTATGCTTCTTTCCTTGCTGAAAGAATGCATGAGGGTTTGCTGAACTTATTTGCGGGGGACACTAGTGCTCCTTTCTTTTGGTATTCTTTGTTAATGTACATGTTCTTATATGAGAATGCCGGCTTCTTCTTAGAGAAGATGGAATTAAGGAAAGAGGTAAATGGAGAAAGGCTACCGGTACAGGCCTGGAGTGCAGATATGTCTTACAACAAGAGGGATGCTAGCTATGTGTAGTTTGACAGCTGCTTTGCTTCTAGGCTCTGAGCTAGACTAATGGTAAATATGCCAAGAATTCCTGAGGATTTGCATGATTTCCTCTGGCCCAAAGCAAGAAGGCTGGAGTTAAAAGTATGTCATAATTGGGGTGACATCATTCCATACCCTGTAAGCACTATCTTAAAGGTTTATGGTTTCCAAGGACCCCCCCATATTCTTTCATACAATGTACCATCAAGAATGGGATTTGCAAAAGTTTTGTGGCAGCTAGGATGCATCCATGAAGATAACCTGATAGGAAGAGGAAAAGGGACTTTGTTCCCTGATTATACTATTGTCTCAGATTTTGTATTTTCCAAGGGTGGATGGGTTCATTTTGATAAATTTTTTGATGATTACCATTTGAAGAATGGATCCATAAGGCTGCATGATCTTGAGGGATTCTTTGCTCTATTTAGACAAAGAATCAAGGGTGGCAAATTTGCCCGTGTTTTCAACTTTCCTGAAGATTTGATTAGGAATGAATTTGATTTGAGTAGGCAAGAATTGAATAAAGAAAAATGGATTGCCTATGAGAAATTGTTAGCCCTAGTGCATAAGTTGGATCTGGAGTATGATCCATTAATGGAGTTCACTCCATTTCACAAAAGAATTTATTTCTTGATGAGTAATTTTAGAGAAATCATGAGCACCCTGAGAACCAAGAAGATAAACTTGGAGGTAGATTTGAAAATCCAGGGATTGGAGGTGAGGCATGTGGAAGAAAGACCAATTTGTCAGCCACCAATTGATAGGCCCTTATATAGAAGAAAAAGAGATAATAGTAGTGATGAAGAGGTTGGAGACAGAAAAGGTAAACAAATAATAAAAGCCTCATCACAATTTAGCCAAGGGATTAGAAAGCCTAGAGGAATAAAGATTGTGGATCTTGATTCACCACCTCAAGATGAACCTATGGAGTTGCCACCAGAGCCAAGCCCTAAGAGGCAAAGAATTGAGGAACCACAAGACACTTCAGTGGATGAAATAATTGTCACCAATCAAGACATGCAAGTTGGCACCCCTTCACCTCCTAAGTAAGCATAATTGGTGTTGATTGATATAGATATAAAAGGACAGAATGTTCAGGATGCAAGGATGGTGGCCTGCAAGGCATTTGTGGATGATGATGCCTTTGTGAAGACTCCTGTGTTCTTGCAGTTGGTCTGGAGGTTGAAATTTTAGGAATATCAAGACAAATGCAAGGAAAGAATAGAAACAAGGCCTAACAGGTCTGATCAGGAAAATGATGATGAGGTCAAAACTAAGCTAATAGAGCAGTTCAAGAACCTCACTCTTGATGAAGGAAGGAAAATTGTGTCTCAAGCTGGTGTCCTACTTCTCCCTGAATGGGACATTACTGATGCTGTAGCTTTTAATGCTATCATGCAATCAAAGCATCCTATGCAAGGCAGTGATGAGGGAGTCAAGGCAACACTACAAGACTCTGCCTTTAGTGAGGAGTATGAAACTTTGGTGATATGGGATTTAGCACCTTAGGGAAGAAAACCAAATGTAGCTGTTCTCAGTCCAAATTTAAGGGGTAGGCTCATCATCAAGAGAGTCTCTGAAACTTCAACAACAGAGGCCACAAGCTTAACACTGAATGTGGCCAAATTGGCCCAGAAAATAGCTGAAAGAGATGAGGCTGAGAAGAAAAGTTTGAAGGAGAAATATAACACAATGATTGGGGAATATAGTGGGATACAACAAAGAAATGTTGAGTTGCAATCTGAAGTAGATAGGCTGAGATATGGGCAGGTGGGAGAATCTTCTAGTGCCCCTGCTGCTAGAGCAATACCTACTGCTTCAAGGTCATTACCCCCTATTGTTCCAATCATTTCTATTCCTAGATCCCCAATTCAGACACCTGTTGATAGCCCTGCACCAGGGCCAGTTGAAGAAGAGGTTGAGCTTTCTACAAATCCTACCAAAGAGTAGATGATAAACAAAATTACAGAATTACAGGCTGCCCTAAGGGCGAGTGAGGATAATGCTATGGCCAAGCACAATGAGGTGGTAGACACCATTATAAGGCATTTAAATGAAAAGGTTGATTCTAAGCTACCAGTTGTACATTCTTTGTATTCTTTATTCTTGGAGGGAATTCAAAATATTAAAAGAGACAAGGAGGTGATTTTTCCCCTGGTTGAAAAATGGATCCCTAGGGCCACTGATTTAGACATTATGTTGAAGGCTTCTAGGTTTGATGTGAATAATAGGCCCCAATCATTAAAGCCTACTCAAATTTTTGTGAAATCAATGAAGGGATTCCAGGCCTTGCCTGATGATTTGAGTAAGAAAATTAGGGAATTAATAAAGAATTTTGATGATTGGAATGACACTTTCCTGCCAGATATAATAGATACAAGTGGAAATGTTCAGACATTGCAACAATGGTAGGAAAAGGTAGAGGAGGTTATTAATGAACAAATTAAATTAATTTGTGATGATTCAAATCATGATTTGCTGGTAAATAGCATGGATAAAATAATTAATACTAGCATGTTTTTGGAATCATTTGAAAGGGAGTCCAACCAGGTTGCAGTGAAGTTCACACCTTACAGTACCAAGATGAAGGAGGTGATGGATTTTAATTGGCCGATGAATGAGGAATATCAGAGTTGGGTTGACAAGTACTTAACTAAGGAGTGAAGTGGTGTATAGTATCGGCAATTGACAGCTCAACAGTTATGTATAACTAAATTTTGGTTTTGCTCCATGGTGGTTTTGGGTGCAGTTTTCGAGGAGTAATAGATGCTATGGTTATTTTGTAATGAGTGGAATCAACAGAAAGATGCTTTGGGGTTTGGTGGTTGTGTTTTCAGTTTTGAAATGGGATATAGCGGTCCAATTGATAAATGACGTGTAATTTCTGGCCTGATGCTTGTTGTTCCTTCATTTTCTATAAGAAGGATTTCAAGGCCAGAAATTAGGGCTGGCAAGTTAGATATTTTGTAGTCAAGTCTAGGTAAAGTTGCAGAGCAAGAAATTGTAAGAACTTTTGTGAATACTATGGCAATTTAGGTTTGGGTTATTTTGTAAAGGGTTTTAAACTTATGAAGATCACATGTTTTATAACAGTACCAACATTTTAAGCTAAGATGATATATCTTGAGCTCGAGTCTCTCCTCTGTACAAACATATCATGTTTTGAATAAAATAATCAAGGATTATGATGTTCATCTCATCATCTCGATGTGTGTGTTTTCTGTCTTGGCTTTATTTCAAAGAATTAATTAAAATGCTTGGATGGAATCATGGATGGGTATGTTTGTAAAAGGATCAAATAAGAAGTATCGGGTTGGGGCAGAAATTGATAATGTTGTAATGCAATATTGTCAGGGATCATATATGCTGAGTATTTAAATTTGTTGTCGAATTGTGACTGTTTATAAGTTTGACTCCCCAATGGTATATGTCACTGATCTAAATCGTACAAGTTTGTAAATATTTGTGTCTATATGTTTTTGCTTAGGGCTTGTTACCAAATTTTCAAATTAAATGACTATCATAAGATATAGAATAATGTTGTAATTATCTCATGCTCCAAGTAGCTGACATTACTGGTGAAAGGCCAATTCATTTTAGCGATATCCTATTCTATTGAGCCATTTGTGGGATTATCTGTAATTTGTTAATGATTGTTTATGAGTTTGATGCATATATCATAAACACATTATAGGGATCACCCTCCTGGGTCTTGCAGAGCCCGAAGTGTAGGAGGTTATTTTAAAATCCTCGTCAGTTGGTCCAGGTCCTCTGAGCTTCCCTTGATTGGAATTGGCAATTCCATAGGTAGATTAGGAGACAAACTTGGGTAACAGCATAAAAAACAACCAACACATCATAAATCAAATCTACTTAACATTTTAACTCCCAAAATTTATAACAAGTGTTAAATGTGACTATGGTCCACCAGTTACACAACCAAGGCCTCAAATGTATTCTCTAATTGTAATCAAAGGAATTTTTCTCTTCATTCAAGTAAATAAACTTGAAGGGAAACACCACCAAGTGGTTTATTGGACACCTACATGACTAAAAATAGAAGCAAATTAACATTTAATTTCCATATGTCTAAGTGGTTAACGGGAGGGAGTGTACTAGGCCCTCAAGTTATCATAAGTTTACACTTGGCAATAAATTTTTAAGTCATATTAAATCTTCCTATGTCTAATTGCTAGGAGATTTTTGTATGTTTTAAGGTAGGATGATTGATGAAAGAGCCCAAAGACTAGATTAGAAGACCAACCTGGTTTACAGGAAAAAACACCAACACGATTGATTTCATATTGTATGTGTTGAAGACTTTAGAATTTTAATTACATTAATCTATGGATATGTTGTATCTGAAACTACAAAACCATATGCTCTTTGCATTTACACTTGCATTTAGAAATACACATTTATATACATAGATATAGATTTTTAATAGATTGATATGTTGCATTTATTGTTCTAGGAGAGCATCCAAGAATTTATGCATTTACATTTAACATACATATACATACATATATATATGTGTGTGTATCATTTATATTCAAGTGTTTTAGAAACAACCCATTAGGTTTGCAATACATGGATAAAATTCATAAAATCAGATCTCCCATATGTTTCTTTTGTTGTAATCCTACTGACATTCATGCATCCTACACCGTAACAAGATCCACGGGCCTCGTTACACAAGCTACAAAGAATCACAAAGTGTAAGAGCCACTTTATATCATATTTGGGCTACAAAACCCTGAAAAATAGGGTAACTCAGATTATGATTTGTTGGTGAGCTGTATGGACAAAATCATCAGCACCAGCTCATTCTTGGAGTCTTTTGAAAGAGAAGTTTAATTAGGTGGCGCTTAAGTACAAACCTTATAAGGTGAATGAGGTGATCAATTTTGATTGGCCAACCGATGAAGAGTACAAGGTGGTCCAATTGGCTGGTGACACGTGTGCTTTCTGGCCCGATGCTTGTTTGCTCCTCCTTTTTCTATAAGAAGGATTTCAAGGCCAGAAGTACAGGTTAGCAAGTTAGATATTTTTGGTCGAGTCTAGATGAAGTTGTAGAGCAAATTGTAAAGTCTGATGGTTTTAGGGAAAATGCAATTTAGGTTTTGAGTCATTCTGTAGTAAGTTTTGAATTCATGGGTATCTGATGTTTTATGAAAATACTGGCATTTGAATTGATATGATTAATTCAAACTCATGCCTCTCCATTGTACAAGCATATCTAAATTTTGAATAAAATGATCAAGGGTTGTTTCATTCATCTCACTGTTGTGGTGTGTATGATTCTTGTTTTAGGTATAGTTCAAGGAATTAATTAAAATGCTTGAATGGGATTGTAGGTGGATATGTTCTGTATAAGCTATTTTATTTTTTCTATCTTATCTTATACCATTTTACGAGAATGGGGGTGCCAATGTACGAGAAGATCTTTGGAAACTAGGCATGAAAATTGAAGGTTAAAGAGAATGGGGTGCCAAACTTACAATACTCATTGCCCCTTGGTTGTCGATTTTCCGTGAGTGCCCTCAACCTCGTCCTCGGCACTGGTATTGACCTTGTTTCCACTCCTCCAAACTCTTCCTCGGCACTGATATTGACCTTGTTTTCACTCCTCCAAACTCTGCTGG
>VDFB02195671.1:0-22333 GCA_007258455.2 Sequoia sempervirens | reverse complement strand
AGCTTCATTTAGAAGTTATTACAGATCTTATTGTGAAATTATTATTCAGGGTTTGATTTATTATTCGTCAGGGAAAAGTGATATCTTTGAGCGGCTGGTTTAGTTCTTCATCTGGCACGGTTTTCAAGGTTGTATGGATTCCATTATTGCTGGTTTGGAGGCCGTACCACACAGCTAAAAGGCTGTTGTACTTCTTCCACAAGCTTGGATGCCTTGCTTTTTTGTCTTCTTCCTTCACCAGTTGGGACGCCTTGGTCTTTGGGTTAGTTTGCATCAATTTTGAGGCTGGAGAAGGTTCTTCTAAGGTTGGCCGTACCTAATCCTCACCATTATTGGCGGCTGCAATAACCAGGTTTTTCTGAATAAATGTCATTGCCTTTTTCTGTGCATGTTGATTTATCACAGTTGTAATCAGTTTGGAAGAACAATAAATTATTTGGCATCAGTCTATCAATTGAATTCCTTCATATTTAGATCCGTAGTATTTTATTTGAATTTTTCAAGCATTTTCTTTCAAAATCACACCACTCTTTATTAGCAAAAACCACAAAAAAATCAAAACAAAGAAAAACAAAGAAAAACTTGCATTCTCAGTCAGCAGTCGAGTTGAGAGACACCTGGTCTCTTACACTCTACAGCTGCAAGGTCGTACCTTTCTTCAGGAGCAAATTGCTTTGCCTTTTTCACCTTTTCCTTCTCCAATTGGGACGCCTTGACTTATAGAGCATTTTGCACACATTTAGCGGAGGGAGAAGTTAATTTTGGAGCTGGGCGAATCATTTCTTCTGTCCTTTAGGTAGCTGCAATAACCAGGTTTTCCTGAATAAATGTTATTGCCTTTTTCATTGCATGTTCGCATTTCTTCATTGTATGTGTCCAAAAAGTCAATAAAACATATTTGCCATACTCTGGAAAGCTATTTGTTGCATCAGTTATCGTTCATGATTTTTTTATGAATTTAATTGTATTTATTTCCAAAATCGCATTCTTTCAATATACTGCAAAAAAACCTTCAAAAAAATAAAAAAACTACAAACAAAACAAAAAACGCATTCACAGTCAGAAGATTTGGGTTGAGAGACACTTGGTCTCTTACAGTGGTATCAGAGCACAGTTTTCCTGCCATCTTGTGCTTTTTCAATTAGATGTGTGCTTTTTCGATGTTTTTTTATGAGTAGAGATTATTTTCTACAGTAAGGGTAGAGGAACAGGCAGAGTCGAGGATTGGACAAGTCCACCTATTCCCGAAGGTGAGACAGTATAAGGGGTTCTGGGTATTCATAGATCCAGTTCCAATAGCAATGAGAACAGTGTCACAACACTGATGGCAGATCGTGAGATCCCTGAAGAGTCACATAGGGATCCAGGGAAAGAGCATGTCGGAGGAGATATTACTGATGAGGAGTTCAGACGCAGGCATGATAACATGATGGACATGTCTCAGTTGATGGGCACGATGAGGCAGTACACTCAGCCTCAGCAGCACTATATTTAGGTAGGACAGACGAGCGGGATTGCAGGCATAGACCAGCCACTGGTGTCAGTACAGCGGCAGTCGTCACCTATCTCGCATGAGCGTAGGCCGGGACAACCTACATTCATATCTAGAGAGGCACCTTTGACTCCGGAGGCAGAGCAGCAGGGTCATCATCATGAGTTTCAGCCACACAATGGCATGTCAGTGGCAGACGTGACTAGATTTTATGGAGAGTATTTGACATTGACACTTGAGATTAGGCAGTCGTTGACTTTTCATGAGTTTATGGATGTGCATAAACCTAGAGGGGGAGGTAGATTTGACCGCAGAGCTCCTCAGCACCAGCAACCACAGCCACAGGTGAATAGGGATCTTTAGTATGCAGTCAGCAAGATTATCTTTCCTTACTTTGATGGTTCGGATAAGAGTTCAACGAGATCTTGGGTACACAAGTTAGACAATTACCTATCATTGAGACCTATGCAGGAGGACGAGGCCATTAAGTTTGCTACACTGCATCTTGATGGTTTGGCGCATGACTGGTGGCATCACGACATGTACACACTTGGTCATCACGTAGTTACTACTTACCAGGAGTTCACCAGTAGGCTCATAGAGCATTTTGACAAAAAGGATCCAGAACTTTATTTCAGAGAGCTAGCTCAGCTCAGACAGATGGATAGTTTGGATTCCTACATCGATGAATTTCAGAGGGTTGCAGTCATGGTTATAGGCATTTCAGAGAGGAGACTTATTATTCTCTTCGTCGAGGGATTGTTGGAGCCGATGAGAGGTTGGGTCAAGGCATTTGATCCTCCTACTCTTCAGGAGGCCATGAGGAAGGCACGCAGTATGGAGCTTGCAGCACCTCGTAGCAAGCTCTCTTCAGGCTCAACACCTTATACGAGGCCTAATAGACCATTTGACAGGAAGAGGGATCCACCTAATCCTAAGAAACGAAATGCACCACCATTTGACAGGGAAACGTTAAATGATTTACGCAAGAAAAAGTTGTGTTTTTGGTGCAAGGCACCCTATGATGAGAAGCATGTATTCCCTCTTCATCCCAAAGTGAAAAATAACCAGATGGAGTGGTTTTATGAGGGTGAAGAGCAATCTGATTTGTCAGACCAGCAAGCTGATTCAGAGCATTTAGATGACGAAAGGTCTGAAATTGATGGTGAAAATGGAGGAAGAAAGTTACAGGAGGCACATTTGACTAGTCTTTAGAGAGATGGATCTTTTAGACTTCGTGGGCTCCTAGCAGGTCAGAAAGTGATCACTCTACTTGACACTGGTGCTACTCATAATTTTATAGATGCACGGTTGGTAGAGAGACGAGGTATACAGACAAAGGAGTTTGAGGGTATTCGAGTCAAGGTGGCTGATGGGTACACCCTCAAATGTGATAAAGATAACAGATCTTCCGATGCAGCTGAACAACTATGAGTTCAAGACTGAATTCTACGTTGTTAATATGGGAGATACTGATGTGGTACTTGGGATGGCATGGCTTCACGACTTGGGTGAGTTCACACTCAATCTTCGGGATATGGAGATGAAGTTTAAGGTAAATGGGAAACCTCATGTCATCAAAGCCATCAGAGAGAGTAAACCTGAGAATGGTATCGTACAAACGGATGGAGAGACTCATTCATCATGATATGGTTGATTGGGCTGCAGAGTGTATGTTATTACCAGCACAGCAGGAGCAGCAGAAGGTTGAGTACCATCCAGACATTTAGATACTGAGGATTAAACACTCTAAAGTGTTTAGTGACATTCCACCTGGCAGACCTCCAGACAGAGGCACCGAGCATATTATCGAGTTGGAGGAGGGCGCAAAGCCCATTATGATTACACCCTACAGGCATCCGAAACGGCTCAAGGATGAAATAGAGAAGACAATCAATGAGCTATTGGCTATGGGGCATATCAGACCTAGCAAGTCACCTTTTGCTTCAACGGTCGTATTGGTGAAGAAAAAGGATGGATCATTGCAGATGTGTATAGATTACCGCTAGCTCAATAAGAAAACAATTAAGAACAGGTACCCGATACCTCGCATCGATGAGTTGATTGATGAGTTGCACGGTGCTATCTTCTTCACGAAGATTGACTTGAGATTTGGGTACCATCAGATTCAGATGAGGGAGCAGGACATAGAGAAAACCGCTTTCAGATGCCATTGCGGTCACTTCGAGTTCTTGGTTATGCCTTTCGGTCTAACCAATGCACCTGCTACCTTTCAGGCTACCATGAACAGGGTCTTCAGTTCTCAGCTACGGAGATTTGTGTTGGTCTTTTTCGATGACATTCTGGTGTACAGTAGGTCATGGGAGGAGCATTTAGCTCACTTGGATACAGTTTTGGGTATCTTGGCTGAGGAGTCCTTTTATGCCAAGGAGTCCAAGTGTGAGCTAGGCATGGCTGAGTTGTTGTATCTTGGGCACATCATCAGTGCCAAGGGAGTCAGTATGGACCTTGAGAAGGTTCGAGCTATAGTTGAGTGGCCAGTACTAGAGAACCTTACGCAGCTCAGAGGATTCATTGGGTTGTGTGCTTTTTACAGGAGATTTGCTAGCGGGTTCTCATGTCACGCCGCACCCCTTACTGATTTGACAAAGAAAGGGGCTTTTGCTTGGTCACCACAGGCTCAGGAGTGCTTTGACAGGTTTAAGGTGATTATGACTTCATGTCCAGTGTTAGCATTACCAGACTTTACGAAGTCATTTGATTTGTACTGTGATGCTTCAAGAGAGGGCATTGGTGCCGTTTTGATGCAGGAGAGACACCCTATTGCTTTTGAGAGTAGGAAGCTTAGGGGTCCTAAGAGGTTTTATAGCATCTATGACAAGGAGATGTTAGCCATTATGCATGCTTTGGCTAAATTTAGGCAATATTTGGTGGGCAGCAAGTTCAGTGTGCGTACAGACCACAACAGCCTGAAACACTTCCTTGGACAGCGAGACCTAAATGAGAGATAGCAAAAATGGGTCAGCAAACTAACGTATGATTTTGACATCACCTTTATTGAGGGGAAGCAGAATGTTGTAGCTGATGCCTTGTCTCGCAGACCTTAGTTGAATGCTATGGCACAGATCTCCAAGGATTGGAGGCATCGGATCATTACAGAGTATGCTAAGAACCCATGGGCTTCTACCATTGTTGATGGGACAGAGCAGGATAGTAGGTATACCGTTGTAAATGACTTGATCATTTACAAGGGGCAGATTTTTTTGGTTCATGATTCAGAGTTGAGGGATACAGTTCTGAGAGCCTTTCATGATCTTCCTATGGCGGGCCATCCCGGTTATTTCAAAACATATAAGCTGGTATGGGAACGGTTTACTTGGAAAGGGCTAAAGACTGATGTTCTTCAGTATGTACAAGAGTGTTCTGTTTGCCAGCAGAACAAGCAGGAACACACATATCTTGCTGGACTACTTCAGCCACTTCCGATACCTGACAGGAAGTGGGAATGCTTATCAATGGACTTTATCACGGGTTTTCCGAAAGCCCAAGGTAAAGATTGTATTTACGTAGTTGTTGATCGGCTGACGAAATATGCACACTTTTTTCCGATCACCACTACATTCACAGCATCGCAGACTGCAGAGCTTTTCTTCAGAGAGGTATTCAGGTTACATGGGTTGCCTTGGACTACAGTCAGCGATAGAGACAGTTGGTTCATGAGCAACTTTTGGCAGGAGTTGTTCAGACTTTGTGGGACTGAACTGACACCTAGTACTAGCTACCATCCACAGACAGATGGACAGACAGAAATTGTCAATAAGTGGGTGGAAGGATATCTGCGCAATTATATAGCTGGACAACAGAGAGCTTGGGTGAGGTGGATATACCTCTGTGAGTATTGTTATAACTCTACTCACCACATGACTATACACATGACGCCCTTCATGGCATTGTACGGGTATGAGGCGCCCAACCTTTTGGATTTGGTGTTGAGTGACAACAGAGTGCCTAGTGCAGGTGATATGATGCAGGATCAGCAGGACATTTTGAGGTCTCTCCGAGACAATATCCAGCGGGCACAGAATCAGCAGAGCAATATGCTGATCAGAAAAAGGTTGAGCGTTCTTTTGCAGTGGGAGACATGGTGTATCTCATGTTACAACCGTACCGTCAATCCACTCTGTGGAAGAGTGGTGCAGAGAAGTTGAAACCTCGTTACTATGGTCCATTCTGAGTTATCAGACGGGTGGGCGAGGTTGCTTATGAGTTGGACTTACCGGCGGATAGCAGGGTTCACAACGTGTTTCACGTTTCACACCTGAAGGAGTTGGGTCAGCATGTGATTCCCTCTCCAGTACTGCCACCCCTTGACGACGAGGGGAAGTTGATACTAGTGCCTGAGGCCATCCTCGATGTTAGAGAGACACATCTTCGGAGGCGGGTTATCAGAGAGTATTTGATCAAATGGAGAGACTTGCCGGTTGAGGATGCTACTTGGGAGTCATAGGAGATTTTACAGCATCCAGAGCTGAGATTGCTTGAGGACAAGCAATTTCAGGGAGGGCGGACTGTAATGTCCCCTTCCTAGGCAATATAGTTATTTCAGAGGTTAGCCTATCATTCAGATCCTCGTAGGCTGGAAGATGTGTTTAGAGGATCACTTGAGGCAGCTATCCAGTGTTTGGGAACATCACTCCAGCAGTTGATTTAGGTTTGGGCCTTTGCGGACACTTACAGAGTGATTTATAGATACTTACTATTTATAGTAAGTTAGGCAGGCAGGAGTTGCTATTTTTGGCAGGGCACTTGATTCAGTTGGTCAGCTCAGCTTCGACCCGGCTTGATGATCGGATGAGCAAACAGTAATTATTAAGGCATTTGATCATTATTAAAAGTTTATTAATTTGACTTTATAATATAAAGTCACTTTAATGAAAATGATTAAATATAATTATTTAATGGCAAATTATAAAGTATCATTAATATTTTATAATAAGGGATAAATTAATATTAAATGAGTATTATAATATTCATTTAAGAAAAGGGATGCTATTATTCAATTAATATGCCTAAGTCATTAAATGGCGATTTAATGATATTTTAATTGCTCATTTAATTGCTTTTTTGGAAGGGGGTCGACTTAATGAAGAGAAGATAGAAATAAACTTAATGAAGAGAAGATATATATTTCTCCAAGGCAAATCGAATTCATTATGTTGATTATTCTAATTTGTCTTTATTTCTCTTTGAGAGCATCGGGGTTTGAGAAACAAGGGTTTCTGCAGATCATCAGGTTTTGAAGAACGTCCCCTCTTTAGAATCAGGCATACTGAGACTGTGCAATACCAGTTGAAGATTGTCAACAGAGTGACTTCATTTAGAGGTTGCATTTGTGCTTACTGAGCTAGTTTCAGAAAAGGGTTTTAGCAGAGATTATTCGTCTGAGCAATAAGGCGACTTACCTATTCTTTGTTCAGTGATCCAGCACATTGTTCAAGGTGGTACGGATTTCTTACTTGCTGCTGCCAGGCCGTACTATATAGCTGCAAGGTCGTGCCTTTCTTCAGGAGCAAATCGCTTTGCCCTTTTCACCTTTTCCTTCTCCAGTTGGGACGCCTTGACTTATTGAGCATTTTGCACACATTCAGCGGAGGGAGAAGTTAATTTTGGAGCTGGGCGAATCATTTCTTCTGTCCTTTAGGCGGCTGCAATAACCAGGTTTTCCTGAATAAATGTTATTGCCTTTTTCATTGCATGTTCGCATTTCTTCATTGTATGTGTCTAGAAAGTCAATAAAACATATTCGCCATACTCTAGAAAGCTATTTGTTGCATTAGTTATCGTTCATGAATTTTTTTATGAATTTAATTGTATTTATTTCCAAAATCGCATTCTTTCAATGTACTGCAAAAAAACCTTCAAAAAAATAAAAAAACTACAAACAAAACAAAAAACGCATTCACAATCAGAAGATTTGGGTTGAGAGACACCTGGTCTCTTACATGTAAATTGTAAAGAGCCAAATTAATCACTGAATTTGTCAACTAAAATTAGTAATGACTAATTAGTTACTAGATTGAACAATGAAAAAGAAAATAGTTAGAAAGGAAGCCTACCCTGAGGCTTGAATAATACTTTGATTCCTTTGATACAATGGTGGATTGGTGTCAATCTTTGTAATGTCCCCAAATTGGTGGTGGAGTGATTTAATTGATTAAGTTGTCCAAAAATTAAAAGGATGACTTAATTGATCATTTTAATTAAAATAAAGTGGGAATATTAAATTAATTATTTATAAAGTTATCTAAATAAATTAAATCATAAAGGTAACTTTATTTTTAATTAATTTAATAAAAGTGACTTAAGCGAAAATAAATATTATAAATTTGGGTTGGGGCCCTAGCTCGGTTGGCTAAATCTTTCCTGTTGCAGGAGGTTGGTCACGAGGTCTAGTCTCCCCCACCTTCGTGGTACAGGAGGGCGTTTTGCGCCAGTGCCGCTGGTCACGTTAAAAAGTTTACCAGGTGCACTGCAGTTTATAGGGGGTCGTGCTACCCGATTCCTGCAGGCTAAAAAATAAAAAAAATTATAAAGTCACTTTTAGAAATATTATAATATTCTAGAAGCTTCTTGGAGGATCTTTCTAGAAGATAGAAAAGTTCTTTATAAGGAGTTGTGAGCTAGCCATTTGAGTATGCTTGGATTTCACTTCTCATTCCAGTTTGGAGAGAGCTTGAAGGCTTTCATGTCCAAGGGTTTGAAGACTCTAGGATACCAGTTTCGGTTGTGAAATATCAACCCTAGTTGGAGATTGTGGAGATCATTTTAGGTTTCCTACATGAGCTTCATTGCAAATTTAATGGTCACCTTCTTTGTCACCCAACGATGACCCTTTGTTTTTTGGCGTTGGTCCACACGGTTCATTGGCGGTGTTCTCTTCTTCACTTTCCACTTCGCCTAACGCTGATAGTACGAACAATTCTCTGGTTTGGTCGGTGAGGTCCTTATATATTTCGTCGAGAAGTGGTAAGTGTTGGGCTATTTCTACCCACTCTCCCTTCATACATTCTCTTGTTGTGAAAGTTCTCTTTGTCTCCCAACTACAACTTTTTCCGAAATTTTTCTCTTGGGTGGGCTTGGGCTTTCCCTCAAAAACCCTTCGCCTTCTTCAACGTCACCCCTTAGTTGTCGTCGCTGTTCTCTTTGTTCTTTTATTCTTAAGGATCTTATTTTTTGGTCGATTAATTCGTGACCGCATTGTATTACTTTCCCGTTCTTATTCAAGGTTAAGGGCATTAATTCTTTGGCCTATGTTGATGGTTAGTATCATGTTCTTCCCTTTCGTTCCATTCTTTGTACCGATGTATTTGTTGCCTTCATTGTTCCTAGTCTCTCTCAGCCCAAAGATCTTGCATAGTGATGAAGTGACGTGCAATAAGTCTTGGTAGCTTGTCGAGAAGACGATCAACCTCTAGGTTGACGGTTAAGTTGTCCCAAATGGTGGCTTGAGGTACTTTTCTCCTAAGAGCTTTCCTTCGTACACTGTCTTTTAACAAAATGTCCCATAGGTTTACCAAGTCTTTTGTCAATGCATCTTCCCTTTCGTTGTTTGCTTGCACATGTTCTTTGGTTGGCTGTCCCATTACATTGCCATGATTCCTGTCTATGAGTTGTGTATTGCCAGGGTTTGTATCAGCAACAACACCAAATGTTTACTTGGAAATGCAAATTGAATGATTAACTGAGAGTAAATGGAAATACATAACAGCAATAATAAAATATATCAATCACTCATAACAATGCTCAGAGAATGTCATGTATTCCTTTATTCATCGGATATACAATAATTATAGAATACAAAATGTATGCGGTCCCCAATGGAGTAAGCAAACATAGTATATATAGAATAGCCGATGGTTGCTGAGAACTACCAACCGCCGACAACTATACTCCAACTTCTGGGAACTACTTCCTAATTACAACATCTAACAATTATTTACTTTTGCTGATTACAATATTATTTATTTAGTGCATTTCGCCAACTACAAAGTTCAAGGGTTCAGTCAAAATTTTTTTGGGGGTTGGGTTTGTCCATACAAAACTAGAGTTATATAGATGTTGCATAGGAAATCCTATTGTAGGTTTTTTGATGTTCTTATGTCCTTTGTGCTTATTCAAAATTTGTATCGATTTGAGATTTGATGACTTGTGATGGAAAAGCTTATTTATTAGAGATGATCTATGATTTGATATGTACCAATATGGGTTACATCCATCATTAGCACATCGATAGTGATGTCCTCCTTGTTGTACCCATATAATTTTTTTCATATTGTGTTCAATTTCAAGCTAAATCTTGTCTTTCTGTCGAGCCAAAGGCTATGTTTTAAACCTTTGTCTAGTTGGTCTTTGTTGTCTTTCTTCTGTATTTTTGCAGGGAGAAGGAAGAACCTTCAAACCCTGTTGCCAAGGAAAATAAAGAAATTCGATTATGAAGAAACTATGATTGTCACTCATAGTACTTGCTTTTCAATGATCATCTTTCTTTAGAAAATTCTCTTAAAGAGAAGGTGCCCAGTTTTAGTAAGTTTTAATCATTGGTGCATATATTAGTAATTTCAGCAAGCTTCATCTGCCTCTAAGGGTTTTTGTTACCTGAATATAGCAGTGAAACTTGTTCTCCATCACCTTTTAGCAAGGTTTTTCAGTAGATCAGATGTTTTAATTTGTAAAGAATAGGTGCTTCCTTGTGAGGACCAAATAAAAAGTTTTAACCTAAAAGTTGCCTCCTAAGTGATTATTGAGTGCTCGAGAAGGGTATGCAATATTTTTTAAACCAAAAATTTGCAGGGCAGAGTATAATGGTTCACCTAACCCTACTCGTGTGCCTAACAAAGGGTGATAGAGGTTTATTTTCTTTTCTTTGTTCCCAAAGGTCACTTTCACTTGTGAAGATGCCTGCACTAGGTAGTGAACAAAATATGTATTAAAAATAAAAATGACACCCTATGGTGAGTTGCACACCCTTGAAATGGGCATATACAATTTACAGAAACCCAAATGTGTTTCTAGGGCATGTGATGTGTGCCCTAGGGTGTCAAAAACCTAATTTTTGAAGTCAAATTTTCAATGCACATGGGCATGTTGGTATACAGAATAGCTGATAATGAAATCAAGTTAGGATTTGTAGTGTATAAGCACGCATGTGAAATAGAGGTGCATGCCTAAGAAGGATAGATTGGATTTCAGAAACAAAGCTTGAATTTCATCTTAAGGTGCACTCCAACATGTATAAGTGTGGTTTTTCAAAAATGGAAAGAAACAATTGTATGTAGAGACATCCATGCAAAATGTAATTCAAACCAGTGTTACAAGACTCGCCAAAACTCAGTGAGTTTGGGCGAGTTGTGAGGCAAGTGACCCTAAACGAGTCCCAAAGACTTAGCTGCCGAGTACTCGCCGAGACTTGCCGGACTTGCCGGACTTGGCAGACTCGCCGAGTCCCGTGCCCCAGACCCGGCCGTCACTTTGTGGGATTAAGTTGCAAAAAAACATATTTTAAACTTTCTTTTTTTTTTCTTTTTGCCTTTATACTTGCCTCTATTCCTCCAAAAGGCACTTCATTTCATTTTCAAGCCAAGAGAGAAAAAAGAGAGAAGAGAGCCAAAACACATTTGCATTGAAGGAAAATCAGCAAAGATATTGAGCACCAAACGCTTATTGAATCACATTTGTGCAGGTTCGTAGGTGATTTTTCTGCATCTAGAGGAGTCTACAAGGGATTGGAAAGAGATTTCCATTGATTTCAAAGAAGATTGAAAAGGTATGTTTGAGTTTTGAAGGTTTTTTTTTAACCAAAACTTCATTTCTCTTCTTTTTTTCGTTGTTTTTTTTATTTTGTTTTAGTGGAACAAAGAACAAGTTACATTGCTCAACTTTCATTGCAATGCATTTTAGGAAGTAAAATATTTACCTGAGGAAGAAACAAGAAAGTTGACCAATGTAATTGAGATTGAGACACAGGCAGAGATGATGGCTGCAACATCATCCAAGACCTATCTTAGATGTCTACGCAGGAGGACTAATGCTTAGTGATGCAGGCTCCTCTGAGCCATAGACTTATAACTTCTGTTTTACTTTTGTTATATGTTTCGAACTTTTGATGCCATGGATTTCATATTCCATGAGTATTGTATACATTTCACAACATTTATATATCTAACTGTTTTGACTCTTACTATTGTTATTTGTATTAAGTAATTACTTATTTCCTTCAGCTAAAATTTGTGTTTATAACTTTATACTTATGTGATCTATATATGTTTGTGTATAGGATCATAGTAGTTTCTATTTCATGATGTTATTGTGTATTTAAGGTTTATTTACTAAAGGGTACATGAAACAAGCTTTAAATCTTTAAAAATCTCTGAATTTCTTGGGTTTTTCTATTTGCCGAGTCTTTGTTGAGTCTGAGTCAAAAATTGGCTTTCCGAGTCTGAGACTGATTCAAACTTCAGTTCCAAAACAAAAGTAATTTGTCATGAGTAGAAGTTTGCCACAGTGCAGAAATAAATCAGTTTTAAGAGCAGAAAGCAAAGAAAAAAGCATTCTAAATATAGGTGATAAAGGTCTAAAATAGGTTTTTTCTGTTTAAATAGACTTTTGATTTTCATTTTCTGCAACATCAGCAATCATATCAGTAGAGTGGCAGTGATATTCATTCAAAATGGCAGTAGTAGAGTGACAGGAATTTTCAGTTTCTGTTGGAAAAATGTTGTCATTGATGTCAAAGGGCTTGACAATGGTTTGACGATTTTTTGCAAAAATAATGATGTATCTTCTACATGGGCCAACCCATGTAATGTATTCCTTGGAGGAGTTTTTAATTGCAAAATAAAATCAGAAAAATGGGACGACCCCCTCATAATTGCTGCCCCATATTGGAAAATTTAATTAAATATTAAATTAATTTTTTATAATTTTTTGGGGCTCCCAAAGAGGGACGATCCCCCTAGAAGGATGTGCCCAACTTTGGGAAAATGAAAAATAAAAATAAATAAGATTTATTGCTGCTGGCCGACCCTCCCTTGGAGAGATGCCTCCCTTGGGTGAAGAGACATCTTGGAGGTATAAATAGAAGCATAAAGGGGGAAGGAAATCAATCAATTTTTCAAGAAATATCTTTGAATGAAGATCAGAAATAAAAGGTTGTTCAAGCAGATCTACAACGTATATTTGAGCAGATTTATAGCAGCAAACTTGTGAGAGGAGAGCAAGTGACAAGCGAGATTATGGCGATTTATTGAGTGGATCTTATGAAGACTTTATTGTAAATTTGTGAAGACATTATTGCCAATTTTGAGACATTGTTGCCGATTTGAGAAGACATTATTACCGGATTTGAAAAGACATTATTGCCAATAATGTGAAGACTATATTGCAGATTTGTGAAAAGGCATTAGTGAAGATCTGAGAAGTGGCAAGTCAAAATTATTCATATCATTCTTGTGGAGGTTGGATCCTCCTATTTGGGAGATCGTGAGGTTGGAGCCTCGTGTTGAAGTGATTGGAGTCTCTTGCTGAGTTGGTGCTCAGTGGAGGGGATTGGAGTCTCCTATGTGTTGGAGCCTACGAATTTTGTAAGAAGTTTCATACTAGCAAGATTTTGCCATGGTTTTCTCCTGTAAGGGTTTCCACGTAAAAAATTGTCTCATGTGCATGTGCTTATTTGCTACATCTTGCATGAATGATATTGCTATGGCAATTAGGGCTTGAAGTAATATTGCTATGCTTGATGAAGTTAAGGAGCAAAGTTTTAATTTATATTGATTCACCCCCCCTCTCAGTATAAGTGTGTGTTTCATCATTTTCAAATTTTCAATAGCGATTTTCCTTATCATGTAGGGGGTTTTATCTATAGCAAACATTGATTTTTGAAAATTGTTAGCTGCATTTAGGTTTTGGTGCTTGTCTGCATTCAAATCTTTGTTCAAATTCATTGCAATCTAATCAGTTAGGAAAAAAGATTGTTTAGGATAAGGTGCCAAGAGGATGTCAGGATTTTAAATGATTTTAAATATTCACCAAAATATAGTAGGGGCTCCAGATGTCAACACCGTTACATTGGTGTGGTTTTAAAATAAATATATTTTCTAAATCTTCAAGCATAATTTTTGAGAACAAACAAGTGTGAAACTATTTCTTTCATTCTTCATTCAAAGTATTTTAAGGTCAATAACTTGATTCTCATCAAAGGAAATTGTTAAAGAAGTTCGGTGTTGATTTTTTTTGTAAAGGATGTGGGAATCCACAGAGAGAAGGGTATTCATATTTGTTGAAATTGTGAAAACACACACAAGGCAGGATCAAACAGTAAATGAGAACACCTTCCACACATGAGAGTTGCAAACAATTTGCCATTTCCTCAAAAGAAAGACTTACAAAATTACTAAATTGAATAATACAATGAAGGAGAATATTTATAAGAGCAAACCTTAAATGAGAAAGGGGTTAGATCATGACAAGTGTCGTCATCCTATGTGATGAGACATAATGATCTAATTATATTTCAATCTAATAAAAGAAAAAACACTCCTAAGTTTAGCTTAAGTCCATAAAGTGAAATAAGCCTAATAATCAATTAAAGATTAATTAATTATTAGCCAATAAATGATTACTCTAACACCCCCCTTTAAGTGTAACTTAGGGAGTAGCTAAAACACACTAAAGGTGAATGCATAAAAGTAAATAATGCATGAATGGTTCCTGACAGCAAAGCCTGTTGAGGCACCCATGTACAAACAATCGAATCTCTCATAATTGGAAAAAAGGAGAAAACCTGTAAAGAACCGGACCAAATTTTTTCAATTCTCAAATTACAATCAGCAATGCAACACACCCGTTAGGGTTAGATAAATCAAACCAGCAGTTACAATATAACTCTTTGCCAAGAATGCGCACTCAATCTCAACAAGAGAGAGGCTGTCATATGGCAAGAGGATCGTCAGTACATTAATCAGAACTGCAACTGGAAGTAACTCTAACCAAGAATGTGTCCAAGATGGACGAGCATATGGTCAGAGGATCTCTACCACTACAAATGCTGAAAGTAAACTCAACACCCAGAATGTGCTTTCAAACCCGGAGTGGGAATGGAGCTACCATAGGGCGGAGATGTACGATATTACAATGCAAATCAAGTAAATAGGCGGCAAGCCAGCCTCTTCCACTTATTCAGTGGGCAATTACAAACATGATAAGCAAAACTGAGAGAAATGCTGACAGTACTACTGTTCAGCTTACAATGAGAAGTAGAATGCCTGCAAGATCAAGGATTTAAGCTCTACAAGTTGCTGCAATAGTAAAGATGTCATCCACTAGGTCAATAATGAATTCCTAACACCCGTCCTTCGCTAATATGCAATTTTCTCAAGTCTGATCTGACAGACCAGCAACATGAATTACAGAACCAGCAATACATAAACTCAATGAAAAGCTCACAACTCACTCATTTCTCACTCAAATTACATGAAAACTGATGCAAAATACTCTTAAAATGATGGCGCCTAGTTTAGTTATGAGAAAGGACAGCTAAAAGTGGCTATTAATTAATGGCACGGATCCCAAAGCACTCCAGAAAGGGCGCCCTACAAGGAATGACGAATTTGCTTTATAAAATCATAAGCTTCATATTAAAATCTGCAAATATTCATGAAGGGTCGCCTCCAACAGAGAAAACCAATGAGACAATACCCAGAACAACTCTTTTTGTATTTTTTGATTTATGAGTGAAACTATAGATTCAGCCCTGTTATCAGCAACTCCAGAAAATGACATAAAATGCAATAAACTGAACTACATAAGTAAACCCAAACTACAAATGCAAACCTCACTACAAAATGTCACTCAAACAAGCAAACCTCTCCACTAGGTGCTATCTCTCAAGCACGAAGTCGAGCCAAGGCTAGGAGGCATTCATTCCTCGAAGCAATCCTGTTACCATTTCGGCAGCATAACAATATAGAAGTCATAAGATACTGAAATGAAGGCCCAAGGCTTCCTTATATAATTTTGAGAAGATCCTCCAGAAGCTTCTAGAAAAGAAACCCTAATTTTCAAATTTGAATTGTCTTCTTTTCCCTCCAATTTGGGCGCCCCCTTTCTCAAGGTTTAATTTTACTTTATTTTAAAATCTTCACTCCATAAAATGGGCGTCCTTTTCTCCAAGTAATATTTTGAACTTTAATATATAATAATTCACCTCAATGAGGCGTCCACCCATAAAGACCACCTTTTAAAACAACTTAAAGTTCAATCACTAGGCTAAGGGGGGGTCAACAGTAAAATATAACATTAAAATATGACTTTATTTAAATAATTTGACTTATCTCTCCAAATGCGCCCCAAAGCCAAAAATGAACAAGCCAACTGAACTGACTGAAGAAGAAAGCCAACTGCACTGGAAACTGCATGATCATTGCCAAAAATAGTAAATTCGGAAAGTCGCTCGGATCAAACTGCATGCGACACCATTGCGAAGCTTTCTGAAAACCCAGAAAGAATCCGCACTCCAAAATCCCAAACTCCGAGATGTAGCCGTCATAACTTACTAAAAATAGTAAGTTCGGAAAGGTTGCCCGACACAGTTGCAAGTCATACCTCTGCGAAGCTCTCTGAAAACCCAAAAGGAATCCAGAATCCAAACAACCAAACTCCAACAAGCAAAACCCTGAATCATCAAGAGAACCCATCAAACAGTCGGAAACCCTAATTCTGCCACTGACCAGCCGACAGCACACTGGGAATATGCTACCAATCACTGAAAAGTGAAGTGCTAAAAACGGGGACATTACAAAACCTCATGGGAAAACTCCTCTTCAAAAGAAAGAAAGGTGAATGGAGGACTAAGAAGCATCCAAAACAATGTCCTAAAAAGAATAGGAACATAAAGAAGATCATTGAAGCACGGAGAAACTGTAGAAAACTGTCGAATGATGATTGTTATAGTGGTGAAATGTAGAACCTCTTTTGAAACAGATGATGATCAGGATTAAGAAGACAAGAATTTGCATGAGTGACCCCAACAAAACTACTTGAAGAATGATTAGATGGAAAATAAAGGAAAACATCTGACAATTGAAGATAGAAATGGCACATGGATCTGCATGAGTGACCCCAATGACACTACTCAACCATGCAAGATGCAAGTTGAAAATACAGGTACCAATAGTCTGAAGAACACTGATCAAGTGAAAATGGAAGATTGCTTGCAGAAATAGGAATTCAAGAGTGTCTATCTGGTAAGTGTTCCATCTCACCGAAATGCATGGGTAACCAATCACTACATCCGCCTAGTACATAGGAACAAAAACTAGATACATAGTTCACTCCAAAATGAAACCAAGGAAGCATTAGCACCAATAGTAGAACCCCCGCTCCCCCGCCCCTTAATGCAGATAAGGGAGAGCCATGACAGGTCCACTGAAATTGTGCGCCACCAAGAAGTGCATGAAGGAGAACAAAGAACATTTGAATGTGAACATAAAAGTACCTACAACTGAAAAAGGGTGTACAAACCAAGGCACACACGCATGAAGAAAGAATCACTAGGATTCGATGTTGTCATGGAAGGGACACTCACTTGACAAAGGTGTGATGGCAAAACAAAAGCACTACACAACCCCCCATGGCACTTTATAACATAGCGCGAGTACAAAAAAGCACAACAAGATGTGTTTAATCCCCAAAAATGATACACTAGAGTGGCACTTTATCTCAATGCATCTACAAAAGAGAAAGTGCTTACAAAAGATGTCTACAATGCCCAAATAGGACAAAATGTTGGAAATACATGTAGAATAGCAAAAAAAAAGTCATCCCACACAAACAAAATGTTTCCAAGAGCCAAAACATCCAAGTAATTCACCAAAATGTGAAAACACAAAAAACTAAATAAAATGTACCTAGAGAAAAATATGAAAAAGTGCATGGATAGCTGTGAAGAGCTCTGGAAGACCTTTCCAATGTCGCAAGAATCGCGAAAAAGGAAAAATTGGTCAAAAGTTGTTAGTTCGGGAGTGAAAACAACACATTTGACTTCAATAGGCTGTAAAATGGACCAGCAGAAAAATTTGGTGATGAGACCCACACCACTAAAAAGTACGTAGAACTAGCTTTTTGATGATATCTTGTTTACCCAATTTCGACAATGTATGCCCAAGTTATGGTGAAAAGAAAAAAATCGCTCCTTTAGGCCAAATGGTGGCTAGGTGGGGGGCTTGTGGATGTTCGAATTGCTAATGTTAGCAGAATATTGGTAGAATATTCCTCTCACTAGAATAAAAAATCCAGCTGCTAAGGAAAAATATGGTGAACAAAATATTCAATGAATTGATGGAATATTCATTCTTTTTCGCAAAAAATATTGTCATCAAGGAACTCACCGGAAAAACTTGATGGTGGCAGGAGATTGAGAGGGTTTTCGAGAATTTGCGGAGATTTGCTGGGAATCTTAAAATATTCCAGCCGGTTAATTGCGCCTCGGGTGTTTTTTGTTGCCGGCGAAGGGCTGGAAGCCGTTAGGTCAATTTTGTTTGCTAGTCGGCTGGTGGCAATAAAGGTCGGTAGCTCATTAAGTGTTGGCATCCTTCTCTACCACCCTAGTGCAGTCACGTGGGGTCGAGGGGTAGGTAAGGACCTGCAGAAAGCGACACAGGGTGCAAAACCCTACGCCCAATGAAAAACCTTTGCCTTTTTTTTCTGATTTTCTTTTTATTTTTTATTTTTTTAAAAACCTAAAAAAGCTAAAAAACTAGATTTTTAATTTTTTTTGCTGTAGTTGTTTAGTATGGCCTATACGGCTGTTGTACAATTTTCTTTTGTCTCAGAAGCTTTCGTCGATGAATATAGGAAAATTTATATTCAAAATTCATCTGTTTGACCTCCTGAACACAATGGAAAGCTTTGTTTTGCTCCAGTACGCACAAAAAAATGTCCAAGCCCAAAACCTACAAAAATATATGAAGATTCTAGATTTGATGTTTCTATAACCCTAGTTGAAGAAAACCCTCACAATTCGAGAAGGGGTTTGTTGAATCCATACTCTGATACCATGTTGAAATTGTAAAAACACACATAAGGTAGTGTTGACGTGGTTTTTGAGACCGCACCAACACAGAATAAAGTCTCCCAACGGACGCTCTATCCTCTCTTGAACAAAGTATTCAGCATGCTAAGATTGCGAGTAAGATCATGCTTTCAACTCCAAGGTTCCTTGAGTGCGAATAGGCTCAGCTTTGGCTCGATGTGATATTGCTGGTATGTCAAGGGGACTTACACAATTGTTCGACGGCTAACAACAAACAAGAGAGACTAAGGGCTTTCGGTGATTCAAATGATTTTAAGGTGAGCCAAGTTTCCTAATTCTAACCGAAATGAACTGAATTTAAAAGGGTGTAGGGCCTAAGAAGTTTATGTTCTATTCTAAATGCAGATATGTGGAGCTTTGTTTCAATAGATTTCAACCGATTTCACCTAGCCTCCGCCGGACAGCCTCAGAAAATCGGCAATCTTCAAGGGAAATAGCAAAAGATGTTCAAATTATGACTTAACATGCATACACCATCACAACGACTATTATAAGCATTATAAATCACAACCGGTTAAACTAAATGTAATGTCCAGTTGACCACACAAGGCGAACTTATCATCAACAAGCCGCTAGTGGTATGGAATAAAGCGAAGCTATCTCAATAAAACACCACACACCAAAGTAAGCTACTTGCATGAATTTAAGCTACTTGGATACGAAAGGAAGAAGAAACCTTGCTAGCATTTCATGACAAGACGAATTCCATCATCAATGAAAAGATCTATTATCATAAAATGTGTTACACAACAATCTCCTCAAAAGTTTTCAAAGGGAAAACTTTCTTTCTTCTCCAAATTATGCAAAATGCTCTACAATGCTACACTATCTAATTCTAATGCTAATACTCTCTCAATGTCTACTGTCTACTATTCCAATATCTAATCTAATTCATTACAAATGAGGGGGACTCCCCCTTTATATAGCTAGCCAAGTCCCAAAAGACGGCTAGGGTTACAATCAATAGAGTGGCCAGAATCGTGCCACCTCAGCCCTAAATAATATTGCCCTAAAAACCGCCACAGAGGAGAGTGGGGTAATAAATGCGCCATAATGTCCACCATCATCCTTCTAGAAGATTCCACTTGTAGACGCGTTCACACTGTTCTCGATCTTCTTTCTTGGCGTTGTTTTTTTTTATTTCTTCCAATTGAGGGTCTTCATCTTCATCACTTCGAATTATACTAAGTCTTAACACTTAGCCATTTTCTTGCAACTTTCTTCCTTTCGAAATTGAAACTCGCAACTTTATCTTCCTCCGAAGGTTGTAATATCATCGTGCCTCATCACTTCAAGTCATCACACTAAGTCATCATCGTTTGGCCTCGACGTTCCTCCTGCAAAACAAGCAAGGAGAAGGGTATCAGATCATTTCATAATATAAATTCAACTTACTCACCTGATTTTCATGCCTTGATCTCCAAGCGTTCATCGCCAACTTCGTGTTCAAATTCTTCATGCCTTAGACAATTTTTCAATCCACCTTCAAAGGCGTATATCTTCTAACTCAGACCTTCAAGAAATTCATTTCACCTCACTGAGCCCCGATAACCCTCGGATTTTATTCATTTCGCTCAAGAAAACTATCTTCAATGAAGGATTGGAAGCAAAGTTCACCTAGGCAGTTTCTTTCAAATTCATAGTCTGGAGGATCTTACCTTGAAAACACATTTTCTTCATTTTTGCCTTAGAAAATTTTCAAATTTCCCCTTAGGAAATACATCAACCTGGTGCCCACTTAAAATCTTCATCCCAAAATTCTCGACAAGCTGTGGAAGACCTTAAAATCAACTCCTCATCGATAATCTTCGATACCCAGAAGAAAATTTTCTCCAGAACGCATCGAACCCATGGGTGCACAACGAACGGGTTCATTTTATTTCTCGAATTTTGAACCTTAGAAAATATTCTTTCATCAAATTTATTCTCGTTCTTTGATCCCCTCTGAGAATTTTGCTCTGACTTGGAAAATTTTTATTAACCTCGTGAAGCTGGCAGTCACTGTCTTCACCTCAGGCGACTCATCTGTGCTTTAAAAATTCCACCACCCCAGAGCTCTAGGCGTATTTTCTAAGAAATAAAATATTTGTGCCTTAGAAAATTCTTGAAAAAAAATTTCCCTTAGAAAATTTTATATCCAACTCGATCAACTTTGCTTGTGAAAATATCAACTCCACTTAGAAAATTTTTCATGAAGGCGCCTGGCACACTAGGAAAAATATTATCACGCCTAGGAAAACATCTTCAACACCTTGCAATATTCTCACACATATCAACTTGGGCGCTTATTTCTTAGAAGAAATTTGAAACCACGCCTAGCATATTACTTTCATCCCTTTGGCAATATCTTCTAACACTTACAACACTCATCACCCTTGGCGCAATTCACATTTGAAAGATGTTTTCATAAAAAAAGAAAATCCAACGCCTAGGATATTACTTCACTCAACATATTATCACGCCTTAGCATATTATCTTCACCACGCCTTAGGGAAATTCTCCAACACTTCATCTTATACTCCACCTTAGGCGCATAGCACACTTTGAGGAAAAATTAAAAACCACGCCTAGGCAATTTTCTTGTGTTCACCACGCCTTAGCAAATTTTCCTACGCCTTAGAAAATATTTAAAATCACCTTAAGACTCCCATCTCCCTAGGCGCATATAGCATTTGAAGAGGAATTTAAAATCACGCCTAGGCAATTTTCTAACACACACGCCCAGCAAAATTTCTCTAAGGCCCACCACCTTGGGCGCATTCTACACATGATGGAGGAAATTCAAAAATCACGCCCAATACTCTCCTTCACCACCTTGAGTGCCTAACACTTACCATCTTTCACCACGCTTTGGCAATATTTTTCACCTTAATTACCACCCTCATTCACCATTTACTATTTAAACATGGGCGCATTTGAGCCTATCCACTGGATGACTCTTCAACTTCACTTTTTGTCTTTACATGGCCCACTTTGGGCGCATTTTGCCATGCAAGAAGGATGAACTTTACTTAGAAATTTTCCTTGACTCTTTTATGAGGTGGGCGCATTTTGCACATAGAGGAGGACAAAAACTTTTGACTGCTTTGACCATTTGCTGCATGGGCGCATTTCTATGTATGTGCAGGATAGAAAACTTTGACTCTCCTTTGACTTTTACACCTTGGGCGCATTTTGCCCCTGATGAAGGATGAAGCCCAACACTTAGAGAATTTTCAAATCAACTCCTCAAGGATGGCGCATTTGGAGGTGGGTGGCGGATTTTTGCACTTAGAAAATTTCTCAACTTTTTCTCTGAGTTCCCTTGGGCGCATTTAGACATGCCTTCAGGATGAAAAGAGTTGACTTTCATTGACCATTTCTAGCTTGGGCGCATTTTGGGGTGGCAGGAGGATGAACTCATTTCATAAAATATTTTTGATCATCTTGAAGGCAAGCATGGCGCATTTTGAGGCACCTGCAGGATGAAACTCAGACTTAGACATTTTCTCGACCTCTGCCAGCCTGCTTCATGTCCTGCTATTTATAGTAAGCCTCTTGATTTTCGTACTTCGGAAGCTCAAATTGCCATGAAATTTTAAACACTGGATCCTCGCGACCTCATTACCTTGCTGACACTGCCACTTTTAGTCACCCTGCTATTTATAGCCTGTTTCTGGTGGATAGTTTACTATAAATAGTAACCTCTTGTTTATGATAGCTTCATTGCTCCGATTGACCTGAAATTTGAATGA
>VDFB02195670.1:0-13142 GCA_007258455.2 Sequoia sempervirens | reverse complement strand
TGTGTGGTATTTTTTAGAGTTTAATTTATTTTTGTTCATTAATATTAAATCTGGAAGTGTTAGATGTAAAATCTAAAATGTTAAGTTTCAATAAATCATTTTTAGCAATTGTATTAAAACACTTTTAAGTTTAGTTTATCATGGCTAGAGTAGTTTGTTAAAGTATTTGAAAGGGTTATTAAGTTAATCAAATTTAGATGTTGTTTGTAGGAATTAAGTTTGGTAATTATCTGTTAAGTTTAATCGAAGAAATGATAGGAACTTATGGAAAGACAAAATTGAAGTTTGTTGGAAATCTGTTCATGGAAATTAGTATTCATGTTTTCTAGATTAATCATTATTTAGTTGCAATTTATTTATTTTCTTTAAAAGAGCATTTATTTTCCAACAAATCTTAATAGATTTGTTTTGAAGTAAATTAGAATTAAAATTGTATTTCTAATTCTAGATTAAGAATTAAGATAAATGTTAGTCTTTTCCATGAATCATTCTCAATCAAATCAAATAAAGTCAGAAATAAGTCGACAAAACTTTAAATTAGGAAATAAGATAGAATCAATCCTTAGGAATTATTCATTAAAGTTCAGCTCCTGAGAGCTCCTAAAGGAGGAAACTCACACCTCAAGTCACTGTTTACAATGCAAACCCCCCCAAAAGTCTGTGACAAACATCCTTATCACATATAGCTTTGAGATGCACTTGGTTCGATAATTAATTGACTAAATGATGCAAGTTGTGGCATCAATAACCTTGCCCATCATTTTTGGTGTCATTGTTGGGGATTAAAATATTTGGCTATTAAGTGTGAAGCTTAGTGTTGATAAGGAAGATAGACTTGAATTATAGATGAGACAAAATAGAAACCATCTAGGGAGGTTTCTTCCATGAAATATTTATTTTTGAAGAAATATTGATTTTGATCAGGAAGAGGATATTCAACAACATCACATCAAAAATCAAGAAGATAATCAAGAAGATCATATCAAAAATCAAGAAGAAAATAGAGATCCATTTTAGGAAGAAGAAATGGGTGACCAACCAAAACATCCACCAGAAAATAGGACCTTTTCATATCCTATAAATCTTGAAAGATGGATTGGTGAGCCTCCTATGAAGAAAATTTTACCCTTAGTTTTTCCTACCTTTAGGGGAAAAACTTCAAAAGATCCTGAGCAATTTATGTTTGAATTCAAAGTTCTATGTTAGACCTATGATTACACAAATGATAACTAGAAGTTAAATTTATTTCCTTCTACCTTGAAAGGGTCAACTTTATGATGGTTCATGGGTTTAGGAGCACAGACAATTGGAACTTGGTAGCAAATGGAAACTAAGTTCTTGGATAAATACCAAGATTACTATTAAGTAAGACATAGGAAGGAGGAATTTTTTTGAATATGACAAATGGAGGAAAAAAGTCTAGAGGATTATGTTGATAGATTCCAATTTGTACATCAAAGGTGTACTAATGGGTTGGATAATGAAATTAGTTTAAAAAAAAATTGAGAGGAATTGATGATGAGTCAAGAGATTCATTGAATCTAATGGGGAAGGGAGACATTAAAAATCTTTCCTTGGATGATATTATTGAAATATGTTGAAACTACTCTAGAACTAGGGTAGGAACAAGAAACTCCAAAAGAAACAAAGCTCATACTACTCATGTGTCATAAGTAATGAAGGAATTAGAAAACATGAAGACTGATTTACTTCTTCATCTCAACATGCAGGGAGATAAGAAGAACACTGAACCTTTGTCTATTTATTGTTCCATGTGTAGGGGAAAACACCTTTTAAGAGAATGTCCATTGAATCAAGTTGATATCTATGAGATTTGTGAGAAACAACACTCAACAAGTTCCTGTGATATTTTGGCTAGAATTAAGAGCAATCTAAAGAAACTGCCTATGATAGAAGAAGAGTTTAATTATGTCAGCCAGAGACCTCAAAACATAGGATACAATGCTAATCAAAGATAGTATGTTCTACATCTAACTAGAATCAAAACCTTTGGAAAAACCAAAACCAATGGAACCCTCAATATCAACCACAACCACCACCTACATATTGGGATCAACCTAAATGGATGAATCCCTAATGGAACCAGTCACAATGGCAAGCTAATTTAATAGCCACAGTGGCAGTCAAATCAGCCCCCATGGCAAAAAAATTAGATGCAGTTCCAACCATGGAAAAATTAGGGGAAAAAACGTCCCTAGGGACAAACATCTCCAGCAATAAATTCCCCTAATCCAACTAATGACCAAGTAACCCAACCTCAATTTCTAGCTCAACCGGTTGCAAATCCGAGAAATACCCATAATGATGCAAATCCCTCTAATTTGAACGTTATTGATGCTAATGATATTCAATTGAGAAATTGAACTATTCAATCTAGCCTAGTAGAAAAAGTTCAAGAAGGTGAGGAAGATAACGAGAATTCAGTAGAGAAACACAACTTTGAGGAAGAATAATATGTCAATCATGCACCTTACCCTGAGAGATTGAAGGAAGAAAAATTTACTCCTAAAATCTCTCAACCCAATTACATGAATGGAATTGATTCTCAACTTATTTGTGAGTTGAAGAAGATTAACATTGAAATACCACTATTACAGGCCATTAAAGACATACCAGAGATAAATTAATTAGTCAAATCCCTTTGCATGAAAAATCTAGGGAGGAAAAATAAATTACCTTTCACAATTCAAATAGGGACAAAAGTCACTGATGTGCTATCAGGAAGATTGCTTCCACAAAAATATAATGATCTGGGTAGTCCTATAATAACTCTGAGTATTAATGGAAAAGAGATATCAAATATTCTAATTGATTTGGGAGCTACCATAAATGGTATCACATCTGATACTATCGAAATGCTAGGAATGACAACTATTTAACCAACAACAACTGTTTTACATTTAGCTGACCAAAAGGTATAATAGAAGAAATCATGGTCACCATTGACACATGGGATTATCTATTTGAATTTTCGGTTCTTAAAGCCAGAAAGAAAGATTTTGGTTATCCAATCATCTTAGGAAGACCATGGTTGGCTACTACTACTGCCTTAATTGATTGTATATATGGAAGTATGATTATTTCAAATGGTCAAAAGCAAAAGAATTGTCACTCTATCCACCAGCACAACCACCAATTCAACCATATACTCAACTATGGGTTGATGAAGATTTAGAATCAAAAGGTGATGGAATTATTGAGTTAGCTATGGTTACCTTGGTTGAACATATTGAGGAGTGTGAAGAACAAGAGTTTACTCTTGAAAACAATACTCCAATTGAGAAAGGAAAAAGTCAAGCAACATTGCATCAACAACACTCTTGTCCTCTGAATACACTCATTGAAAATTCTCTGGATTCAACAAATAGAACTAAAGAAATTCAAGTAGCTGGAGATAAACCTCTCAACATTAATTCCTTTATCCCTAACACAAGAGAAAGAATTGAAGGATATTTTAGAAAAATACACCAAAGCTTTTGCTTGGGAATACATGGATATGAGAGGAATTTATCCTTCAATTTGTAGTCATCACATATACACCGAAGATGTAAGACCAATCATACAAGGTCAAAGGCAGATCAATCATGTTCTTCATGACATTGTTAAAAAAGAATTAGAAAAGCTACTCAAAGTAGGATTCATTTACCCAATATCTGATAGTCAGTGGGTTTCTACCTTGGTTATTGTACCAAAGAAAAATGGTAAATGGCATGTCTACATATATTATAGAGAATTAAATAAAGAAATAAAAAAGGACCATTTCCCATTGCCATTCATCGACCAAGTACTTGATAACCTAGTGAGAAGAAATTATTTCTCTTTTATTAATGGATTTAGTGGATACAATCAGATCCAAGTAGCCCCTAAAGATGCGGAAAAAACTACTTTTACCTATCCTTGGGGTACATACACATACAATTTTACCATTTAGACTGTGTAACGCACCTGCCACTTTTCAAAGAGTAGTCCTTGCTATCTTTGTAGATTTCACCACTATGTGTGTTGAAGTATACATGGATGACTTTACTGTTCATGCAAAAAAAATTGAGGATGCCCTTGAAAACATAGAAAATGTTTTGCAACGATGTAAAGATCACAAGTTGTCCTTAAATCATGAAAAAGGTTGAATAATGATGACAGGGGGTATTGTTCTAGGACATCACATCTCAAAAGAGGGGATAAAGGTAGATCCCAAGAAAGTTGAGATCATAAAAAATATTGAAATCCCTCAAAACCAAACTGGTGTTCAAAGTTTTCTTGGGCATGTTGGATATTATAGAATAAATATAGAATTATTTAGTAAAATTGTTGGACCCTTGTTTACATTGCTCAAGAAAGAAGAGGAGTTTGTATGGATAGAAGATTGTCAGAAATCTTTTGAGACAATTAAAATAGCTTTAACAACTTCTCCAATTATTAAAGGACCTGTTTGGGGAGAACCATTCCACATACATGTTGATGCATCCAATTTGGCTATTGGAGTAGTATTAGGACAAAAATATGACAATGATGTCATGCATGCAATTTATTATGTTAGCAAAAATATAAATCATATTGAAAGAAATTATACAACAAGAAAAAAAAATAGTTATAGTATATGCAATAAACAAATTCACGCATTATATTACAGGGTACAAATTTTATGTACATACAGACCATGTTGCAATTAGATATTTGATGAGAAAATTTGTAGTAGGTGGATGCATTATTAGATGGTTACTGTTGTTGTAGGAATTTGATGTTACTATCATAGATAAGCTTGGAAAGGATAATGTTGTTGTTGACTTCCTTTCCAGAATTATTTTGCAGGATGATCAAGAACTAGTGTATGACAAATTTCTAGATGAACATTTATTTGCAATCTTAGTTCATCCACCATGGTTTGCCGATTTGGAAAATTACCTTGTAATAGGGAAGTGTCCAAGTCACTTCAGTCATAAACAAAAAAAGAGGTTAATTCGTGAAAGTTCTAGATTTCGGTGGATTAATGGCATTTTATTTAAATTATGCCTTGATCATGTTCTTTGCAGATGTGTAGCTGAGTTAGATTTATATGATGTAGTCACACCTGCCATCATGAACCTAAAGGAGGACACTATTAGGTGGTAAGAACAGTTCATAAAATCCTAGGAGTTGGTTATTATTGGCTATCAATGACAAAGGATGTCACATTCTTTGTTAAACACTATGATGAATGTCAGAGGATGGGAAGACCCGCCCCAACAATGGAGATACCATTTCAGCCACAAATAGCTCTGGAACCATTTGAAAAATGGGGAATCAATTTTGTGGGACTTGTTGATCCACCCTCCAAAGGGTAGCATTACATACTTTTTTGTACTAATTATGCAACAAAATGGGCTGAGGTGAAAGCATTACCAGTAGCAAGAGAGGATAAGGTTGCAGAATTTCTATACAAGCAAATTCTTCAGAGATTTGGTACATTGAGAGAAATTGTTTCAGACCAAGGGCCATAGTTTGTATCAGTAATGATGGAAGTCTTTTTGCAGAGATATCAAATGACCCATAGGAAATCTTTTCCATATCACCCTTAGGTGAATGGACAAGTTGAATTCATTAACTGAGAATTGGAGAACTGCATCTTGACTAAGACTGTTTCTTAAGGAAAACAGATTAGAAAGAGAGGCTAGATGAGGTAGTATGGGTAGATCATACCACATGGAAAACAACAACTGGATTTTCTCCATATGAACTTGTGTATGGAAAAAAAATAGTCATGCCAATAGAATTTGAATTAAGAACACTGAAAATTGTAGTAGAAGTTGGAATTGATTTACTAGAGTCTGAGAAAAGTAGAATTTTGTAGCTCAACAGACTTGATGAGATGAGAATGGAGGTTCTTCAACATACAGAGGTAGTTCATAAGTAAAGAAAGGAATGGCACAATAAGCATATTGTGTCTAGATAGTTCAAGGAAGGAGATTGGGCATTATTATTTGACTCCAGATTTGAAGAGTTTAAAGGGAAATTCCATACAAGATGGTTAGGACCCTATGAGATAGATCACGTATTTGAAAATGGAGTTGTCCAATTAGTACCAATTGATGGAGAAAATAAATTTATGCTAGTTAATGATCATCGACTAAAAACATATCATAAGCTGACATCAAAGGACGAATTTTTAGATGATCTACAACACAAAATTGAACATTTTCTCATGGAAGATATTTCTTCCATGAGAGAAGATCTTTGAACCTTTGAAGAAGGCATGAATAAATAAGGTAAATTGAAAACTAGTAAATGGTGGTTTACCTTGAGAAAAATGGAAGTAAATTGAAAACCAATAAATGGTGGTTTGCTTTCGAAAAAAAAAAAAGATGATTGAAAACCAGCAATGGTGGTCTATCTGAGTTAACTCCTAAAAGCTCCTGAAGGCTCTTGAAGAACTCCTGAAGGCTCCTAAAGATCCTGAAGGTAGAAGACTCTGAAGACTTAGTTTGGCTTGATAGCTCCTGAAGACTCCTAAAGTCCCAAAACTCCTGAGAGCTCCTAAATGCTCCTGAAGAACTCCTGAAGGATCCTAAAGATCTCTAAGGCTTGCAATAAATAAGGTGTGCATTTAATGTGAATGTTATTCTCAAAAATTATTTACTAAAGTAGTTAGACTAATGTAAAATAGGTAAATAATTATAAGTTTAGACTTCTCTACCATATTGTTAGTAATAACAATAATAAATGACTTTTAATAATTTCAAAAAGTGGCAGGACAATTGATAACAGGTATGATGTGACATTGAATGATTTTAGTAATAATTATGGATTGTTGAGATCCACCTGTCTTTTCAAAATCTTTCTAAATTCATGCTGACATGTGTAAAAGATGCCGCCAACTTTGTGAATTAAATTGCAACTACAATTTGTGGCATGTGAATCATATAGAGCAGTAAGGGAAGTTAATGCAAGGAATTAATGACACATCTTGTCATTTTTTTTTTTAAATATAGCTGCTCCAAAAATAAAGAAAGATCATTCTGAATATTGCTAAGCAATTCAGTCCACCAAGTTGAAGTCCTCCATTGTTGATAGGAAGAAATGAGAAACAAGAGGAATGTAGAGCCAAAAAACTTCACTCGTGATTTTGAAACCAAGAGATTGTTGAAGGAAGCTGGATGGCTAGATTTTATAATGAAATATGAGGGTTTTCAGAAAGAAATTGTAGAGGAATTCATGAGAAATTTTCATGTAAATGTCACTAGAGTAAGGGGAGAAATCATTGAAGTCATTCCAGAAATAATAAGTGAAATTTCAAGAATTCCAGCTGAGGGAAAAGTAGTCAACAAATTCCAAGTAAAGTTTGATCAATTGGTGGTTGTATTTCACCAAGAACCATAAACAAGTCCTCAAATTCGTATGCATAAGGGAGACCAATGCAGAATATCTCGTCATAGTTTGGACGAGCCAAGGAGAAATGCAACAACATGGGTCATGAAATTCTTCACTTGTGAGGGAGAATACATCTCTATATTAGGTTTAAGAATGCATTTATTGATACATTTGAGGTATGGGAAAAAAAAACCCTCCGCTAGAGTAAATCTACTAGTATTTTTGTTCCAAAAAATTGCTTCCATGATTTCGAGGGTAAATTCTAGAGGGGAGTCTTCCATTAAATACCATGGGTTAATTCATCTAATAATTAAGCATAATTTCTTAGAGAAAGAGTCTGGGAAATAGGGTTGGATAGAATTTTTTTCTGCACACCCATAGAAAAAAAAAGGGGAAACCCACAAAGGGGCCCATGGAAAAAAGGTCAAAAATAGAAAAAGATGAATCTTCCAAGGGAGAATAGAAAAAGGGTAAAAGAAAACTATAGGAATCTTGTAGGGTAACTCGTAGTATCTCCAAAAAGAAAAAGCAAGACTTGAATGAAGAGATCCCTAGCCATGTTGAGACCATCATGTCCACACCTAAAGAGATGCCTACATTTCAAACCCCTATCTCTGAAAGCCCAAAAGAAACTTTTGCATCCCATGAGGAAATCCACACACCATTATAGTCCCTTGAGAATCCTCACAACCCTCCTAAAGTCCCAATGCCAACTCCTGAAAGAACCCCTGTTGCTAAAATCCATGACACTACTAAAGATTCTGACACACAATTAGAAGAGAAAGAAGCCTTAGAAGAATTTGAGGAAGAAGAGGTTGTGAGATCCCCTTCACCTTCTCTAACTGTGGAGAGAAGGAAAGGAAAAGAGCCATTGATTGAAGAAGAAGAAATCAATGAAAAAAAAATGAGGAAGAATTAGAAGCTGATGAATTGTTAAGGGCCATGAAAATATCCATAATGGAATCTGAGTTAGAGAAAGAAAAGAAGAATACACAATTTCTTGAGGAGAAATTAAAAAGAAAAGAAGAGGAGTTACAACAATCCCTCAACAAAACTCTAAAAATGGAAGAGGAGATTGAACAAAGAGAAGCAAGGTACATAGAGTAATTAAATAATACTGAGGAGGCTTTGCAACAAGCTAGTGTACAAGCATTAGCAACTGCAAAGGAAATTACAAAATTGAAGGAGGAATTACAGTTAAAAGAAAAGCAATTAAAACAACATTCTATGAGATTTTATTCTCAAGAAGCTTCCACTTCTGCGGCCCCACCACATTACCTTGCTTTGCCTCCCATTCCATCTGATATTCCACAAGATGTTCAACAAAGGACTCAACCTAGATATCTCTCTTTGGCAGCCATGAAATTCAAGCATGAAAATGATCAATTGAAAAAGCAAGTACAAAAACTAGAGGAAGAAGAAAATGAAATTGACAGAAGACTTGAGCAAGCAATAGAGATAAGTTCTGCAATGTTGTCGATGAGAAGACCAGCAGAAGTATATGCTTTATTTCTCAGAGAGAAATTTCTACAATGGAATCTTAATCAATTAATTCTAAGGAGAAGCCTAGATTATCACAATGATAAATATTTTCTACAAGATTACTTCCATAACCACCCTGATATTCAAAATCAAATGTGTGAGTTTTTCCAGCATAGGTTTTTAATGGGAGATAATGATGATTCTCTATTAAATGTTTATGTTGGTGAACTACAAATAAAGTCCTTTGTATCCTTAATGCAGAATCAGGTTGAATGGTTGAATAGAATGGAAAGATACAAAGAGGCTCAAAAAAAGTACGGTTTACCAATGAGGCTTGAAATGTCTCATGTAGAAAAGTATATCAAAATGGTACGATTAGTGGTAAGGCTAAATCACATCAATCCTCTTTATGTTTCAAATTTGTTGAATATTATATCTACTTTCCAGAATGTATAAGGGACATTTCCTCCATTAGCAATAAATTGATGTGAGGAAAGATATTTACTCATTCCTAAATTGGCAAGAATAAGAGATCCTACAAGCCCAAACAATCTCAAATGGACCTTGAATAGAGTTAAACATGTGATCACCTTGATTGAACAACAACGGGGAATTCTGGGTTGGTATGCAGTTCAGAATGCCAATTATCATCATGCCCGCTCCAAAACTCAATGGACCAAAAAATATTCTAGAGGAAATGATAAGACATTGGTTTGAGAGGCTAAGAGAAAACCATGGCTTTGCACTCAACACTAGACTACCACAACAATACAGGGAAGGAGTGTTCAACTATTGCATTTGGATGCAAGTAGTGAACAAGGACAAAGAAAACCATAATTCTCGACAAAGAACTATGAGGACATGGTTCACAACATGTCGGGAAGAATGATGAGAGGCTTAGAGATACTTTCAATTAAGTCATTTTATGTATAAAAAACTTGTTATTTTTGTTAATTAAGATGACTAGCGGTAGACTATAGACTAATATATATTTACTTACTTTGCTTTATGTTTGGCTACTTTGGTAGATATATTTGAGGTAATGCTTTATGTTAAATTTGTTGCTTTTGTGATGATGTTGATGAGATAATTATGTAGTTTTAATATTTTACTATCATAATTGGTATCCTTTTTCTAAGGGTTTTATTTAGGGTATTGAAAAGACTGATTATGAGTTAAACTCCTTGTTTAATCAAATGAAGACAATCACACCATTGATCGGCCCAACTAGATGATGAATCACTCGAGTTAAAATTAGATTCTTTTTAGTTAGTTTAGGAACTTCTAGTCCTAGCACTGATCTAGCATATTTATCTATGCCTATTCTCAGTCCTGTTTTATTTCTTCTTTAGTTTTATTTTAATCTTTAGTTTAAATTCCTTTTAATCTTGGCAGTTATCACCATGTTGTGAATTCAATAAGGATATAGTTATAACTATCCATGTTTTGTATTTTAGATAAGAGTTAGATAATTTTTAGTTAGAAATCTTATAAGGGTTACAATACACTATTTTGCATCCCGATTTGATCAATTTGAACGAAGATAAGAAGTTAACTCAAATTATTGTGTTAAGAGATCTTACCAGAGGAAGAGGAGGGCTCTCTCAACCAAAGGAATTGATCCCATGTGGTATTTTTCAGAGTTTATGTTATTTTTGTTCATTGATATTAAATTTGGAAGTGTTAGATGTTAAATCTAAAATGTTAAGTTTGAATAAATCATTTTTATCAATTGTGTTAAAACACTTTTAAGTTTAGTTTATCATGGCTAGAGTAGTTTTTTAAATTCATTGAAAGGTTTATTAAGTTAATCAGATTTAGATGTTATTTGTAGGAATTAAGTTTGGTAATTATCTGTTAAGTTTAATTGAAGCAATGATAGGAACTTATGGAAAGACGAAATTGAAGTTTTTTGGAAATTTGTTCATGAAAATTAGTATTCATGTTTTCTAGATTAATCATTATTTCCTTGCAATTTATTTCTATTCTTTAAAATAACATTTATTTCCTAGAAAATCTTAAGATAGATTTCTTTCAAAGTAAATTAGAATTAAAATTTAATTTCAAATTCTAGATTAAGAATTGAGATAAATGGTAGTCTTTTCAGTCTCAATCAAGTCAATTGAAGTTAGAAATAAGTTGAAAGAACTTTAAATTAGGAAATAAGATAGAATCAATCCTTAGAAATTAGTCTCTTAAGTTCAGCTCCTAAGAGCTTTTGAAGAGCTCTTGAAAGCTCCTGAAAGCTCTTAAAGGACCCAAATCAACATCTGAAGTCACTGTTTACAGTAAAAACCCCCCCAAAAGTTTATGACAAACATCCTTATCACAAATATCTCTGAGACACACCCAATTCGATAATTAATTTACTAAATGATGCAAGTTGTGACATAAATGGCCTTGCCCATCAATGTACATACAATATTACATACATACAAGCATACATACATATGTACATATAATATTACATACATACTTACATGCATACATTGATACATACATACATATAAATACACTGATACATGTAGAAGTTGAGAAAGCCAACTTCACAGACCCCGAAGATCACCTGCATGCAAATAACCTGTCATAGAAAGGAAGAGATGGAGAGAAAAAAGCAAGGGTGCTTTGCAAGCTTCAAGAGAGATTGCATTAGCTGAATTGTATTAATTAGAGAGGGATTAAATACAATAATCAATCCTTATAAAAGGAGATTATGCAAAACCTAAAAGTAACCCTAATAGGTAGACATTTAATAATTAATATAATTATTAAATGTCACAATATGCAAACTAAAGTGAAATCTTAAGAGGGGAATAAAGGTAACTTAACTAACATAATTAAGTTAAAACCTTTACTCTAACACACCCCCTTAAGATGAGCAAGAGTGCAACTACAAACATGTGCAAGAAAGCAAAGGTAACTACAATGCATGAAAGCAAAGAAGGGTCCCAACAACTATGCCAAGTAAGGTACCCAAATACAACCAAATGTCTATAAAGTGGAGAAATAGAGAAAACCTCATGGGAAAAACTCTACTCCAAAAAGAGATGAAAGACATGAACAACATAACTGAAGTAGGAAGAAGCTGCAAACAACTGTCAAGACATGACTGCTATGGTGTTGAAGAACCTCCTCTGAAGATAGGATGATCAAGATCAATAAGACAACAATCTGCATAAGTGCCCCAAATGACACTACTCAAATCAGATGGCAAACAAAGGAAAACACCTAGAACGAAGATACAGATGGAACAAGTACCAATAGTCTAAAAAACACTGATCAACTGAGAATGGAAGATTCCTTCCAAGGCGAAACCAAGGAAGCATTAGCATGAACATATAATACCCCCCCATAATGCTAACTGGGAGAGCTTGAAAGATCCACTGAAATGTTGTGTAACACCTTGTAGTGCATGAAGGAGAAGAAACATCTAAAAGTGCACAAGAAAGCACCTGCAACTGAAAAAGTGGTGTGCAAAACAAAGCACACATGCATGAGGTTGGAATCATATGGATCCACTGTTGTCATGGAGGGACACTCATCGGACAAAGGTGTGATGGCAAAAAAAAGGCACTACAAAACCCCTCATGGCACTTTATAATACAGTGCGAGTACAAAATATGGCACAACCTTATGTGCAAAATCCCCAAAATACATGTACAATAGTGTGGCACTTTATCTCAGTGTATTTACATAGAAGATTGCTTACAAATGATGCCCATAATGCCATAAAAAGACACAAGGCTGGAAATACATGAAGAGCAGCCAAAAATGAAGCAACCCATGCAAACGAGAAGTTCCCAAGAGCTAATATGTCCAAGTAATTCACCAGAGTGTGAAAACACAAAAAACTGAATAAAATATACCTGGAGTGAAATCTGGAAAAAGTGCATGGATGAAACTGAAGAGCTTTGAAATATGGTTCCAACACCATTGAGATTGCGAAAAACGGAGAAACTGATCAAAAGTTACGAGCTTGAGATTGAAAATAGCTCCTCTGACTTCAACTGAATGTAGAATGCACCAACAAAAAAATGAAGTGATGATACCCATACCACTAAAATTTGACAGAAGCATATTTCTGATGATATCTCGTTTGCCAAAAAATGATATTGTATGTCCAAGTTATGGCCTCTCGAAGAAAACAACTACAAAGGGGAAAAACCAGTTCTGGATTAAATTTGACGGTCATACGGCCGTTGCAGCAAAAATTTGGGCCTAAATTTGACATCCAAATGGCCGTCAACGGATTTGCACAATTGGGCTTATTTTGAAAAAAATGTTTTTTTAAAAAA
>VDFB02195668.1:0-29597 GCA_007258455.2 Sequoia sempervirens | reverse complement strand
TGTATTTATGTATGGGCAAGGGTATAAGTGTGATTATGGTTGGATATTGAATATAGATGGAAATACTTATAGAGATAATCCACTACCATGAAAATAAATGATTTATCATATGACTTACAACTCTTCAATTAGACCCATGCTAATGTGTGCCCATACTATAATCAAAATTAAAAATGGTTGTAGAGTGGTTGGAATAAATTTACTTGCTGGATCCTTGGGGCATTGAGGTAGTAAATATTTAGGCATTTCAAGGATGAAAAATCTTATCAAGGATTAGTTTCAAGTCCTTATATTTAAAATTGAGTCTATAGTTGGGGTCATCTACTTGGCACAAATTTGAGGACCACTATATGGTGAGGTCCCTTTTTTATTAAATTTTCTATTAATGTGAACTAAAAATTTGGGAGGAACTCATAAACATACCCTTGAAGGTGTATTAGTATCTAATTACATTGAATTGAATCCATATTTTAGTAAAATCCCATGGGATGACACCCAATGTGTGAATCCATTCAATGCCCAAGATTATGTCACAACAAAATTGAAAGGAAAAAAACATGTTAGATAGTAGAGCATAATCCCCCATGGAAACCTTGAAATTTTGATAGTTTTCTTACACATTTTCAATGTACCACTATTAGCAATCATCACTTTAAATTAGTTACATGGATATTGATAGTTCACTTAGTTTTCTTTTCCACTAAAGGGTTAATGAACTTATGAATATTAAGCAACATTCTTTGAAATGGCTCAAAACCTTCATAGTTTAGGAGAAGGAGGTCCCTAATAATGCATGCAAGATAAATAACTATAAACTAATTAAAAAAACTAAACTAAGATCTCACTTTTCTAAAATGATGCAAGATTAGGTTACACTACCTAGGGGATGCTCCTACATAAATACATCAAGTATAATATGTAAAGACCACTAGATGCATTGCGTAGTAGACTAAACTATAGACTAGAGCCTTCCTATTAAAGAAAGAAGATTGAAAGTATACTCATCAAACAACATGGTTTCCTACAAAATAACCACATCTTAAGGGGTCCTAATATGATTTGTCTTAAGGGGATCAAATAAGTTCTCAAAATTTGGTGAAGTTGCCTAAGGAAACCAAATTTAACAATTATAATATACATGATATTTAGTTAAAAACCAACCTTGTTTCCTACAAAATAACCACATTTGTAAGGGAAGATATGAGGAAGTTAAAAACCACCTTCCTCTTGTTAGGGGTGTTAAGGCCTCAAAAATTTCAAGAGAGGCTTCTCATGGAAGGGGAGGATGAAGGCTTCTCATGATAAGATTGTGCAAGATTATAATATGAATGAGATTTCATGAGAGGGCAGTTAGTAGATTTAACAAGAGTTATCTCAATAAACTATTCCACAAGAAATGTTGTCTTGTGAAGAAAAAAGGTTTGCTAAATGATTCAATGTCATTGCATAGTACATGTATATTTCAAAGGCTCTATGCATCTTTTCCATTCCTTCATGAACACTACCTTTTTCACTAACTTGCAAGTCCATTATTCCAAGGGCCACCCAAGTTTTGACATTTTTAGGTTCTAGTTGCCATCATGCTCAAAATGAAGAACCTCAATGTTGTTTAATAATTCAATAAATGATTCTCTCTAAATATAGGAATTTTTATAAATTCAAGGGTACACCATAGATACAATCCTAAATTGTCAAAAGTGGGTTAATATAGGGAGAATGTAGCACTATACATTACCTAGAACATAATATTAGGTGTGATGGATCCCAAAGTGATAGGTAACCATAAAGTAATTAAAAACCACAAATTTGATTGAACATATTGTCAAATGATAAGTTCAAATTGTGGTTACTGCAAAGCTTGTTATATTTTATCTTGCTAAGTTCTACCTTCCCATAATAAATGGTGTAAGGTATTTGGAAGGAACTCATTTTGGAAGCCTTTTCTATTTCAATTTATGCAGCTAACATTGTAGTTATATCTTGAGTAGCTCAACCAATAAGAATTTTATAAAACATTGCAACCTTTTGATAACCCTTTAAAAAATATTAACTTATAGTAAATACATAGAGTTGAGAAAGATAGCGCTTCATGTGATTTACCATGTATTTAGTTTGACATTGATGTAGAAATAATTAGTTAAAGCTAGAAGCACTATCTTGCACCTCACCAAATATTATCCCCTTAAGCCATCAAATGTTTTGTCCTAGGAGCTTACTTCATAGATCTTGATGGCACTCTCAAAATTTTCAAATTTGAGATGACCATTTCAAAAAATTTGCCTCTGCACTTGCAGAAGTGCACCTAACAAATTTGCCTGAGTGACCTACTTTGGAGGGTCATATTTCAAAGCTTGTTGATTTTCGTGCAAAACCCATTTGCAAGCTCACTAATGTGTTCTATGTTATGCATGTCAATTTTAAACTTCCCATGGCAAGTTTTGATAGGGTTTCAAAAAGCGAAGTTGGAGGGTTTCAACATCTTTTTGTTGTTTGCAAACATTCAGTTATGCAAAGTAGCCTCCCATTTGAGCTTGCATTTTGTAGCTGGTTGAATGTTAAGTAAAAATGATTTTTGCTCTCCATTTTCATACTAAGATGAGCTCACATGTTAGGTTTCAGAGCTTCATGATGAGTTTTTCTATTTTTAACAAGTCAACCAAATGCAATTTGTTCAATTTTGCACCTGCATTTTTAGAAACCTTTATGAGAGGCCACATTCGACTATTAATAACTTTTGATCAATGATGATTCAAGAAAATACCTCTTGCACATGTGTTCACTACACCAAAATGAGATACTGTGTCTAATGGGAGCTCACTGGGAGTTGATTTGATATTTTTTCAATGAGGTGATTTCGTGAGTTTTATTTGGTTCTAAACAAGCTGTTGCAGAAAGTTCAATTGAGTAACTTTGATAGTGAATATATCTCACCTCGTGACTCATTTCTCTGATCTGTCTGATGCACTCCATTCCTAAACTAAATGTCTACATGCCTGCAATTTTTCATTGCTCTAGGAGGTCGTTTGCCTAGTTTTCCAGGTTGATTCCAGAGCCCACTTGGCCAGTTTTCACCATTGTTCAAATTTGCTAGAAAATCGATTCTAATTGCAACCCAATTCGTTTTTCAACTTTTGAAGCATTCAGAGGCCATGCCAGGTCAATTTGAGCATAAAAATTGTTTGAAAATTGTTTTTTTTTTTTTTTCGGGCCCACGTGGGGACACGATGTGCTCAACATAGTTTTGAGGTTGATAGTGGTCCAATGTCTAAAAGGGAGACACTTGATACAAATACATGTAAGAATTATAAAGGTGCCTAAGTTACGTGGACCTGTAATGAGAGCAAAGAAGAAAAAGCATGAATAGAAAGGAAATTATTGTTCAAGTGAGTAATGGTACAAGATGATGGGAGTAGTAGAAGATCTCAAATGACAAATTGTAAAGGATGCAATATCAGCTTTGGATGGTTTAGATCTTTAGCAAATAGAACTTGGAGTGATGAAGTTAAAGTGTACTATCCCACAAACATTTTCTCAAGGGGTTTTGTATGCGTACTACCTACCGATGCATGGCCACTAATGTGTCGCCATGTCCAACTGCAAGAAATACTCTACTCTTTTCAGTTCTAAAAGGTGACTAGTTCTTTGTAAAGCATGTTGCTCGAACATTGTCAATACTGTCAACATTAGGAAAATTGAAAAATTGCAAACAGTTAGAAGTTAGGATGTTGAATTTGACACATGAATGCAAACAAGGCCAAATATCCCAATGCACCGACATTAAATCTCACTATTCCTCCTGAAGAAGAGATGCTTGATTATGGAAAAGATGCCTTGCTGATTGATTATAAGAAGTCAATAGATTGTAGAATGCTCAAACCATGTTTGGGTGTAAGAAAATCCATCAAGGCACAAAATATAAAAGCACTCAATTAGCTTTCTCTTTAAAGCAAAGGAATAATCACCAAATGGGTGCCAAAGGAGAATACAAGGGATAGGCTACTCATGAAGACTGATGCACCAAAATGCATTTGTTAAAAAAACTAGCAATCTCAAGCCATAACCAATGGAAACTACAGGGCAACAACTAAGTGGAACACTGCATTCCCCCAGTTGCCAACGTATGCACAACAAAATGGATCATTGAAAAGGATTTTGGAGATTCCAAGTCAAGGCGCCAGCAAAGCAAGGTAAAGGTGTTGATAGACTTTAGAAGCCTCCATCAAAGCGATGAATGAGGCGTAGCCATAGTAACAGTTAAAGAAGGCATTGAGGTAAATGGAAAATCCATAAGTACTTGACAGGTGCTAGGTGGAATGTTCTAAAACAAAAATGATTAACTATAAAAAAAGAGAGCTATTCAGGTAGCTTGGAAATCCATCAAGGTATAAAGGATAAAGGATTCCAACACTGGAAGCGCATACACAAAATCCAACTGTTGAAAATTCCAAAGAAAATTCAATAGGCTACACTAAAGGAGAATGGAGGCTCGAACCATGAGATAGAATCACAACACTATTTGATCTTGTTTATGCTGTGCAACATAGAGAGAGGAGCAGAATATTCACAATGGAATGTTGAAGAAGCCTTAGAGACTCTTGAGAAAATGAAATTACTTAATGAACTTAGTAAAATGGGATGCCATTATTGAGGGTAGCACACTTGGGAGTGCCATTACAACACACACACAACATGGTTTTGCTGGAAACACCATCAAAAAACATCAAAATGCAAACAAGATGCCTCCATTCGAGCATAAGGAAAGCAAAATAAATGCATCGAATCATAGTGGAATTTGTTAAAGACTTTAAAAAACCTCAAGCAAGTGTAGTTAGCAGACTTTATGCGCATTTGAGAAGGGGGAGGAGTCCAAGGATGGGAACGTGGTTATTTTGCAGAGGAGGTATCAAAACTTGTAGTTGAAATGTTTTTCCGCGATGCTTAGATGAAACAAGATGCAAAGTGAACAAGTAGATGCATGAGAAAGGTTAGGGAAAAACAAATAGAGACCAAGAATACCGACGACTGGGAGAAGAGATGCAAATGTAGCAACATCATAGCTGTCCCCCGCTAGTTCACAACCATAAAGTGAGCACGGGTTAATTCCCTTGAGATGGCGAGGAGGAGTCAAGTGAATGGTGGGTCCCAGTGACAAAAAATTAATGCATGGTATATAATTTAATATACCCGAAGAAAATATTAAAGGGATTTTTAGTCTTCCTCATTTATTTCTTGTGGGGCAAGCGAGATGAGACCATGTAGCAGTGGGCCTGGGTGAAGTCTCGTGTAGGATGAGAAAATATTTCAAATGGGGTAAGTGAAAGTGAAAAATGAAAGATGGGTGCAGTGTAAAGCACGATTTTGATCTTCATTTTCCCAATAATTTTTAAATGGTTTTCACTTTTGAAAGTGAAATAAAGTATTATGGGAAAATTCTTTAATGAAAATATGAGGCCTGGTGAAATTTTTAAAATGCTTCCAAATATTGTGGGAAAATGTTTTAATGATGAATATAGTGGGTTGGGTTAAATTTTTAACCCCAAATATAGTTCAGACATTTGCACGTGAAAGTGCACAAAGGAGCATTTTAATGTGAAACATTCTCTTTGCTGAGGAATAAAATGTAAAGGGATATGGGTAAAGTGAATTTAATATTCACTTTATAATTAAAGGGCCAATGTGTGCTAGGAATTAAAGAGCAAAAATATTAAAGTTATGAAACTTTAATATTTGGAAATGGATAAAGTAATGTGCAACTCCAGCATTGTCAAAGAATAGAAAAGATAATTTTCACGGGGACAAAAATATTTTCCACACAACTGTTAGGTGGATGGAAATTCCTCACATGGCAAAATTTTCTATTACTGGGCAACTTACAACAAAGGAAGATTTGGAGGTAAAGTTTGTTACTGAAGAGAGATGAGAGAAGCTTTAAAAATTGCTGATGAATGAGAAAGAGGCTGCCATATGTCATCAACAGATCAGTTTTAGGGATGCTTCTATTTTCTATTTCTTATCTTCATCTCTCATTGTTCTATGGTTTTGAATTCTTGTGTGGGGTTGGGTAGATAGAAAATATTAAGTTCTGAGTCATTAGTTGAGTCTATAAGTTGTAAATTATGATTTTATGAGGAAATATCAACTAGTTTGTGTAGATAAATCATGAATGTCTTCAAAGTGTTTCCACATTCATGAATATCTTCAAATTGTCTCCATATTTATACACATTTAGTCATATGAATTCAATAATACAAAGTATCTTTGAGTTTGTCATCTCAAATTTCATGAGATTGTTTTGCCTATTCATTGTTCTGTTTCAATGAAATGATTAAAATGCTTTGAGTAGATAATTGTGATTGAAGTGTGCAGGTTGGATTTGATAAGAAGAATTCAATTGATAATAAGAGAGGATCTATTGATGTAATACGTTAACAGTTGTAAATCAACTGGTTGAAGGTTATTTTTTGATGAGTTCTCTTTATGAATTTGGCTCCATGGCCCAAAATTAGGCACTGGTCTATTGTTCAACTTGATGCATCTCAGAAAAAAATTTAAATTCTAAATCATTTTAAATCCTTAATATTTGGTTGAGTTTTTTACTTCCCAATTGTTGAGTAAGTGTTGATATACTAAGAATTTAGCCATATTTGAGGTTGTCAATGCATTCCTTAGTGTATTTTCATTGGAAGTTATATGCTATAAAAGGAAATGTCCATTGTCTATGTAAGTGAATTAAGTTTTAGGCATTGTATAGGTTGACCCACCTTGGTTTTGCAGAGCCAAAAGTGTAGAAGATCTCAGTCTTTGGCTGAATCTTGTCAATTGGCCAAATCAACCTTTGAGTTTGAGCAGAAGACCTTGGCTAAGTATTTAGAATTCAATTGATCTGTTGATATTTGGAACACCAAAAAATCCCCTTAAGCCATCCTATTACCCTAAACCCTAAACCATAAAGCCAAAATTTCAAGTCCTAGGACCTTAATTAAATTTGGTTGCCTTGGGAAACTTCACCAAATTTTATTTCCTTAAGGCATCATTTTGTCCTAGGACCTTAACTCATAGATCCCCTTAAGCCATGCCTTAGATAATTAATGAGATTTCATAGATCACATTAACACTTATTTGTTTTTTCATTTACATGCCTTAGACATAAATGAGCCTTACACATTTTTCATTTTTATTCAATTAGGTCATTTGTATTGAATGGTTTAAGGGGATTTTTAAACACGTATATTACATTTTGAAATTACAAATTTAATGCAGGTTTGAACTTATATCTAGATCATGGATCAATTCAATATTGATGATATTTGTAATCCACCTTCATGCCCTCCATCTCCAGCCCCTTGACCTCCACCTCCACCCACTCCACCTCATAACCCCCCACCTCCATCACCTACATTTGATGGTGCTTGCTTGCAAGCATAGATTGATGTGAATGTTAGATCCATTCACGATCAAATCAAAGCTATTCAAAATGAGGAATGTATTCCACCACATTTAAGGTGTTTTGCATCTACGATGCAAAATGTTGTTGATGTCATTAGGTCCAATGATGTGGACTTAGATGAGCATCAATGATGGCTAGAGGAGAGGAGATAGTTCTATTCTGAAAAGGAAAACACAAAGAAACAAAGAGATGCAATAGAGAGCCACAAAACATTATTTTAAGATAATGATCTTATTGAATTTCATTGAATTTTGCAGTTCACACTAACAATGATCTTATTTTTATAAAGAATTTGACCTTGAATGGATATTTTATAAAGAATTTGGTTGGATGGATATTTTTAGTGTTGAATAAATATGAAGATAATAATATAATGATGAGACAAAAAATTAGTAAGAAATATTAAATAATCTATTAATTAATATTGTATAAACTTTTTAATTGGTGTTGAGGCAATGGGCCTAACTCGATTGGATAAAGCATCTTGTTTTAGGAAAAAGGTCACGAGGTCTAGTCTCTCCACCATCCCTATGGTACTCGAGGGTGTGTCGCACCAACACCACTAGTCACATGGAATTTTTTTACAAGTGCACTACAATTTATAGGGGGACAAATACTTGGCTGATTCCTACAGTCTAAAAACAACTTTTTAATTAATGTTTTTTCTTTTTAATTCTAATTTTTAGAGGTGTATCTATGGTGGATTGCATTCACACATTTTTAAATTTTTAGAAATATTTAGATATACTTAGTTTGTGGTACTTAGAATTGTTTTGATATACTAAACCCTAAACCCATCATTCTATCCTAGATATATGGATTTTTTTTGATATACTAAACCCTAAATCCTAAAGCCATAATTTTTTCCTAGGATACTTAAGCTATAGACCCCCTTAAAACTATACTTAGGGCCCCTTAAAAGCCATCATATATTATTAATTACATCCTTTAAAGGAAAACACAAAGAAACAAAGAGATGCAGTAGAAAGCCACAAAACATTATTTTAAGATAATGATCTTATTGAATTTCATTGAATTTTGCAGTTCACACTAACAATGATCTTATTTTTATAAAGAATTTGACCTTGAATGGATATTTTATAAAGAATTTGGTTGGATGGATATTTTTAGCGTTGAATAAAATGAAGATAATAATATAATGATGAGACAAAAAATTAGTAAGAAATATTGAATAATCTATTAATTAATATTGTATAAACTTTTTAATTGGTGTTGAGGCAATGGGCCTAACTCGATTGGATAAAGCATCTTGTTTTAGGAAAAAGGTCACGAGGTCTAGTCTCTCCACCATCCCTATGGTACTAGAGGGTGTGTCGCACCAACACCACTAGTCACATGGAATTTTTTTACAAGTGCACTACAGTTTATAGGGGGACAAATACTTAGCTGATTCCTACAGTCTAAAAACAACTTTTTAATTAATGTTTTTTCTTTTTAATTCTAATTTTTAGAGGTGTATCTATGGTGGATTGCATTCACACATTTTGAAATTTTTATAAATATTTAGATATACTTAGTTTGTGGTACTTAGAATTGTTTTGATATACTAAACCCTAAACCCATCATTCTATCCTAGATATATGGATTTTTTTTTGATATACTAAACCCTAAATCCTAAAGCCATAATTTTTTCCTAGGATACTTAAGCTATAGACCCCCTTAAAACTATACTTAGGGCCCCTTAAAAGCCATCATATATTATTAATTACATCCTTTAAATGTACATTTTAAAAATTAATATATATTTAACTTAATGAATTCAGTTGCCTTGAGCAACTTCACCAAATTTTATCCCCTTAAGACATCATTTTTTCCTAGGACCTTCATTCATAGATCCTCTTAAGCCATCCTATTATGACCCCTCAATCCATCCTATGAGGACCCCTTAAGCCATCACAATTTATCCTAATAAAAATTATTAAAGAGGTAATTTTTAATGAGATTTCATATCACATTAACAATTAAATTTTATCCCCTTAAGACATCATTTTTTCCTAGGACCTTCATTCATAGATACCCTTAAGCCATCCTATTATGACCCCTTAGGCCATCACAATTTCTCCTATTAAAAAGATTAATGATGTAATTTTTAATGAGATTTCATATGACATTAATGAGATTTTTGTGTATGTTTTAATTTATTTTTTAATATGTATACATACATGATTTAATTACATAGTTAGATATTACATTTTGAAATTTGTATGTATATGATCAAGTTAAATGATGCATGTATGTGTATGTACATGTATCCTATATTTTTTACACTCATGTACATTAATGATGTGTGTATGTGTATGTATGTTAATTTTGTATAGTTTTTGTAGGTTCATTTATATACATCATGGATTGATTTGACATTAATGATATTCTTAATCCACCTGTTCAACCCCTTCACCTCCATGCCCTCCCCCTCCACCTCCCCCTCCACCCCCTCCACCTCATAACTTACCACATCCATTATTGGGATTCGATGAGGCTCGCTTGCAAGCCTGGATCAATGATAGTGCTAGATCCATTTAGGAGCAAAACAATGCTATTCAAAATGAAGCATTGGTTTCTCCACACTTTAGGTTTTTTGCATATGTGATACAAAACATTGTTGATGTAATTAGGACTATTGATTCAAACTTAGATAGGCATCGACGATAGTAGGAGGATATGAGACAATTTTATTCAATGGTCTCTCCTACAAAGATATTTTGGACCTAAAAATAACAAAATTCCATCTTGCACCGTATTTTACAGACCTTGTCAATAACCTTCCCATTCTTGTAAATAAAACTAGAATATCGATGAGGTGGTGTAGAAATCCACAAATGTATGCAGATTCTTAGGAGTGATGGTGGATGGTATTTGACCATCCACCACATGCTAATTTGGAGGTCCTTTTACACTTTTTGAGGAAAGTATATGAAGAGTTTATTTTGGGGGTAAAGCCCAATTATTTTGATTTTAAATCAATTTAGGGTGTTGGTGGCGGCATACCATAACAGAGGTTAGGGGCACAATTTGATTCCTGATGCCCCATGCAATCCCAACCTCTTGTAGATCCTCTTGCTCCTACCATTCTTGCACCTCTGCATCATCAGGTGGTGGTATATGCATTAGGATCTTTGAGTACACTCACATGAAATCTTAATGAGCACACTTCAACATTGATGACTATAGCTAGAGAGCCTAAACACGAAGAAGCCTTGTATGGAGCTAGTCCTAGTACCACTCCATGAGTGTTGATACCCTACATATGTACCAATTTTCATCAGGTATGCTATGGACCTGATCAGGCTACACCCAGTTCAGGTGGACATGGAGATTTTGGTGGCATCAATTCATATGTTTATTTTCTTACTACAAAGCATCACCCTACAAAAATTTCAATAAAAGTATAAATATGCATGTACATGTTGAATTTATAACAATTTTTTAAGTGCGCACATATTTTTAAAGAACATATATATCAATTTTTTTTTAATGTCTTAACAATCAAATTGTTTGGTGTAGATGGTGACCATAGGGGCATCATATTCTCATCAAGTGTTTATGTTGACAGAAATGCAAGTTGGTAACCCTTATGGGGTATTTTGATTGATTTTTTAAATATATATCAAAATAATTTTTTAAATAAACTTTTTAATTTGTAATTCAATCATGAACATGTGTTTTAAATATTAATATTGGTTTAGGGGAGTCAATCAACTTACAAGTTGGTTCCACCTGAGGGGTTGTCACTCAGAGCTCCTCCATTGTCAGGCATCTCACATGAGGTGCAAGTACATGCATATTGTAAATTATTTAAAACTACACTTACAATTTTATATTTTGAATACATTATATATCAAATGTGCATATGTACACAACTAAATATTATAAGTGTTATGTCTATGTATGTAGGTTGACACAAATATGAGAATGGGGATCATACAAACATTTGATGTGGCAACAATTCATGGGACATCTAAATTTTAGGTTGTTCAAAAAAATTCTACACATGCGTGCACAATTTGATGGTATTTTAAATAGATTTCAATTTACCCCTATTGGTACACTTGAATATTTATATATTTTAACCTAATTCAAGTACACATGTGCTTTAAATTTTACCTTGTAGGACTTTGTAACTAGTGGCACTTTTAGCCTTGATGAGGTCACACCACCTCAACCAAGACATGCAGAGTAGGCTCAAATGGTAATTTAGTATTTTGATCATATTTAAAGTCAATTAAAAATTATACATTGTGTTCATAACTTAAATTAAATTTAAAATTGAATATATATGCATATACTCATACATGTTAAATTAATTTTCTTTTATAGCATGAGACATCTCTTGTAGTTGAGTATGTAGAGATAAGTCCTAGAAAAGAGGATGCACACCAACATCTTATGGTATAATTTAAATATAATAAATTAAAAATTAAATTGAATTTAATCATTTTAATCATCTTACACCTAATTTCAACTTTCTTTTTCCTGTATGTAGATTGATTTAGAGCATGTAGAGACAAGTCTAGGTGCACTAGAGCATGTAGAACAACCTCACATGGTAATTTAATTTTATGTTAAATTATAAATTTTATTGTCATTAAATCATTTCTAATTGTATTACATCTGATTTTAGCTTTCTTTCTCTTGTATAGAGTGATTTGGGTCATCTAGATAGTCCACGTGGTGTGAAGAGGTCTCTTGAATATAAAGATGATATGAGTTAAATTATTTCATGGGTTGTAGTTGATTATTTCATGGACTACATTTATGTACAAGTTTCAACATTTCATTATTTCATGGACTACACATATGTATCAATATTTTCATGGAATTAATATATTGTTTCATGGACTTTATTAATTTCAGTATTTTGTGGTCTATGATTGTTAAATAGTAATTTACACGTGCATTTTCTTAAGGGAATCAAAGAAGTTCTCAAAAAATTGGTTAAGGGGATCAACTGCTTCAAAGTACATGTCTCATGTATTCAATCACAATTGATATAATTAAGTATTAGACTTTAGGGCAACTCATCATAACAAATGATATAATTGACTAGTAGAAATTAGGATGACTCATCATAACAATCACAAAAGTTATGCAAAAATAATGTTAATGTTAATATTTAATTTATGTCATAATAGGATGTCTTAAGGGGTACTAATAGGACTTCTTAAGGGGATCAAAGAATTCAAACTACATGTCTCATGTTGGATCATAATTGATATAATTAAGTATTAGACTTTAGAGCGAATCATGTCATGTAACAAATGATATAATTAAGTATAAATATTTAGGATATGTCCTAAAGGACATCTTAAGGGGATCAAATATTTCAAAGTACATGTATCATATTTAATTGCAATTGATATAATTATGTGTTAGAATTTAGAATGACTCATCATAGCAATCACATTATATATAAAAATAGTGTTAATGCTAATTTAATTTATGTCATTATAGGATGTCTTAAGGGGTCCTAATATGATGCCTTAAGGGGATCAAATAAGTTCTCAAATTTTTGTGAAGTTTCCCAATGAAACTAAATTTAACAATAATATACATTATATTTAGTGATTATACAATCAAATTTAAAGTTTCAAAGTAGGAAAACATGCACATTTAACAAATAAAATATATAGAATATTGATTTTGATATATAAAAGTGTACAATATAATTTTGTATGTACATGTATACAAATTTGCACAAAATGTGTAATTGTGTAATTGTATATGCCAACTCAAAAAAATGTTTACAAAATGTGGCTATGTCATCTCAAGAAAATCTGAAACTTGTGGGAAATGTAGTAGGTCTTCACACCACTTGATATCAAAATGATACAACCAATATCAATATATCATCAGAACATGTATTTTAATTTATATAAAACTATCTATATACACAACTTGTACCTGTATTTACAATTATTCCACATGTATAGGTTGAATATGCATCCTCTCCTTTTTGTTTCAAAGTATGAGATCAATATGATGATGGCTTAAGGATACAAAAAAGGATAATAAATCAATTTTAACTATTAATGTACAAGAAATATCAATATATAATCAAAACATGTATTTATTTAATATATATTTTAACTAATAATTACCTATTTCTACAAAGTATTCTATGTTGTCTAGGTTGAATAGATACATAGACTCTCTTTTTTGTCTCAAAGAAAGTGATGAATTTGTGATGATGGCCTAAGGGTAGAAAGGGACAATTTAAATCAATTTCAACTAATAATGTGTGCAAGCAATATCAAAACATGTATTTAAATATATTTTAACTAATAATTACCTATTTTTACCAAGTATTCCATGTTGTCTAGGTTGAATCTAGATACATGGACTCTCCTTTTTGTCTCAAAGTATGTGACGAATTTGTGATGATGGCCTAAGGATATAAAAGGACAATGTAAATCAATTTCAACTAATAATGCACAAGTCATATCAAAAAATGTATTTAATGTATTTAAAAGAACAATATAAAACTAAAACTATATTTACCTGTATTTACTTATTCCATTGTACCATCTGCATCCTCCCTTTTTTGCAATGCATCAATGATTGTCTCATCCTCTTTCATAGAAGTTATCCATAGCTCTTTATTTGTAGGTCATCCATGATACCTCACAAGTTTTATATTTGTTGCCACCACCAAATGCGATTAGTGTATAATCTTCTTATGTGTTTCATAATCTTCAAATGTAGGCAAACCATTCTAACTTATTAGGTATTTTTGTAGCCAAGTTCCAACAACCACCACCAAAGCTATTGGATACTGATAGTCATCATCAAAGAAGTTCTCAAAATTTGCTTAAGGGGATCAAAGAAGTTCTCAAAATTTTCTTAAGGGGATCAAATACTTGTTATCAAAATTTGCTTAAGGGGATGTCTTAAGGGGATCACCGAACCTGTTGGATAATGATAGCCATCATCATCTTCTTGAGGTGCTATTAACTTATGTTTAGTATCCACACAATGAGCCAACCAATATTTTGTTTCCTCTTCATTCTCCTTAGGTGTAACAACAACATACACATGTCTTGCAAATAAAATTTGATTCAATAACATGCACGTGTCCATATAATTTGACTAATCTACATACATGCATTTATATGTATATAAATAAATACAAGTACTAAGAAATAGTAATAAAGTGAAATAAAATGAAATAATTAAATTAAATTACCTTCTTGTACAAGGTCTGAAACACGGTCATAGTCATCTGATGCAAATGCTTGATCATTTTCTTCAATTGTTGTTTCATATTGATCGTGTGCTTGTGCAAGTTTCAACGATTTTTTCTTCCACTCTTCAACCCATTCTATATTCTCATATGCTTCCCAATCTCTTGAAATACAAAACTGACAAAAACATGCAAGCTCCCTTGTCTAGATAGTCCATGTCCTTGCATTCAAACTCTTAAATGAATGCCATTTAGTGGATTCATTGATTGTCTCACCATCAAGTCTAGGTAGAATTTTCTCTTCTTCAACCAACCAAAAAAATTGACGAACTGTAGAGTACTCGCTTGATCTAGGTGTAGATAATCTTATATTGCATCAATCCACAATCCCACATGCATCTTTAAATTTTACTACAACCTCAAATTTCAATTGATCTCTAGCAAGAATTCTTTTAACACATGCACTAGCTCCATCATGTTCTCCTTTACCATGTCCAACATAAAAAAAACTCCACATTTGTTGGACATTATGTTCCTTGTGAACCCTACTTAACCAATAGAAAATTCAAGCATTCTTGAACTGTCCCATACAATTATCTAACCATATGAGATGTTCTATCATCTAGATTCCTTTTTCTCTTAAATTTTTATAAAATATATTGAAACAATATTGAACAAACTCTTACGAGTGTAAGGGGAAACCCTGTGGTGAAATGGTGGGGCTTCTTGCCTATAGAGCCAACAACCAAGGTTCAAACCTCACAGGGTTTCTCTCTACTGCGTCAATAATTGAGTCTATTTACCTTGATGTTAAGGGGAGGCTCCTTGGTGAACTGGTGGGGCTTCTTTCCTGTAGTGCCAACAACCAAGGCCCAAACCTTAATATTGCTTAAATTAGCAAATCATGAAGATAATTCTTAGGAACATTTGGAATCATGATGGCTATTAAGTCGTGTATGTGCATGAAGTATTTAATTTTCTACCGAATTTGGCAACACCTAGCAATAATGATGCCTTGGGATTTCGTATTATACTCTTTTACAAGGTAAAGATTTATTTGTTGCTTGGAGGTATGTGTACTACCTCATTGGTACCTTCAAGATGTCATCTTGTGCTCCAACGAGCATACTAAAACACGAGTTAAGATTTGATGGGACATGATAAATATGTCATTAAAATGTTTCAAAATTGCCACCTCCCCAGTGAATGTTGCAACTCTTCATGGTGGCATCCTTAAGGTACAAATTTTGTGTGGTAGTACTGCTCATTCATTTTTTCCAATTTAGTAAACTTCCCTTGCATGAGTTGATATATCTTCATGGTCTTGCTTTCATCTACCTTCACATTGTGCAATTTATTAGCCATCATATTTCCTGAAAAATGCGTAGAATCCAAAGGTTTTTTGGTCTTTAAAAAAGTGCTTTATCATTCATTTTCCTCATCCATTTTTAGCAAGCTGGCTGTGCATCTAGGTAACAAGTTCATCTTGAGTTGTAAAGTGAAAAAAGGCTTATGGTATGGCTCTCCGTCCATGGAATTTGAGAATAAAATACTAGGTACAACCATGGGAAAGGCTATTTGAAAACAACCTTTCTCAAGAGGACCTATGCCTCATTTTTAAGCTGGATTCCTTGTGGATATTGGATGCTGTTAGGGCAATGTTGGGTGCTGAGATTACTAGGCCCAGAGCTTGGCTCTTAATTTCCCCCTCCTAGGTTCTTTTAGCATTTTTATCAAATGCTTTGGATTTACTCTAGTCATGGAAGGAATTAGAAGTAATTGTGGTTAAATTTGTTAACTCTCAGTTCATTTACAAGAACACTTTTCTCTCTGCTATACAAAATTATAATCTATTTTCTAGGGAAGGTTATATTGGTGGTTTATTCTCACATGAATCTATTAAGGTTCATGCAAAATTTGAGGAAATTTTTAAAGTCCTCAAATTGGGTCTTCAATTTAGAAATGATTATGTGCTTATATCAACTCTAAAGAAACATGCAAAAACCATCAATGCATCAATGAATTTTGAAATCAAGGATAAGTTTTATGCCTTATCTTTTCTTTGTGATCATCTACAACATCAATTTCTTAATTGGTCTACTGATAAAAAAGGAAAACTGCATATGCAAGCAGACAATTAGGTGCAAAAGGAATTTTATGCATCCCCATTAGCAGAATGCTCTAAAGCTTTGAATGAGGGTTTAGTGGCAAGGGCCTGAATTGTAGTTGTGAATCAATCTAAGGGGGAAAAAATTCCTATTGTTGGATACGACTTCTTTTCTCATGAAATTCCTCTTACCAGAGAAACATAGCTGTAGGACCTTCAAATCAAGGTACATGGTCAAAAATCCATTTGTGCGGAGCGTATGGAAGAGTAGAGTTCATTTAAAGACTTGAGGGTTATCAGTTTTTTGGCGTAGTTCTTATATCTTGAGGATGTTTTGAATGCATAATTCATTCCTCAATTTTGTATCACTCTTATAATGGGGTTATCAGCCAGTTGGGCACTTTAGGGTGATGGTATTGTAGTTATTTTTTTGAAAATTTAGGGTGACAAAAAAATAGGAATTTTAGGGTGGTGGTTCTATTGATAGTTTTTTGTAAATATAGGGTGGCGGTACTGTAGCTAGTTGTTGAAAATCTATTATTGTTCCCCACTAGCGATACTTTTTTGTAATTCTCTACAATTGTTTCAAATTTTGGGCTATAACTAGATGTTTTCTTCCTGGTTCTTTCTTGTCGATATGCCCTCTGAACTAGGATTTGTATATCTATTTAAATATTACTAATATATTATAGTGGCTTGCCACTTTTATTTAAAAAAAACTCTTATGAGTGTTACCGATTGCCACTCAAATAGAAATGATACTTCCTAAAAAAAAAATTATCGTTTGTTGTGCTATCACTTGCATGTCCATAAAAAATATGAACAAACATAGCCACTTGCACTGAATTGTAATATTGTGATTGGATTTCCTCTTGTGGAGCTAGAGTATAGTTTCCACAAAATCAACCACTGATAGTATAGTACCAACTAGAAATGTGTTTCTACATGCATAAAATTGTGCATCAAGTCATTGAGCATGTTGAGAGTGCTTGACATATTTTTGTACAATCTTACTCTTAAATTATCACATAAATGCATGTATAGTAACTTTTTCTATAACTAAATTACAACGCTTGACAATTTTTCCATCTTTTAAAGAATAGTCAACATTCTTAAATCTATTAACATCCACTACTTGTCCAAAATTTTTTCAACACTTTCATGCATACAAACTCTTAAGAATGAAAGATTGCCACAATAGTGCATTGTCCAAAAATACATGAACTTAAATAAAATAATTTTCCATTAAATATTTCACAAAACAAACTTGATATAAACTCCTTTATTATTTTAGGTGGCATATTAATACCACATTCTTGCATAATCATGTTAGCATGTAAAGTACAACATATATATCAAAAAACATCATAATAATAACGAAATTGAAAATGCATTTTACAACAAGATATTCATTGCTAACGTAAAGATTAATAAGCAATGAATATCTTGTTGTAAAATGCATGCTAAATTTGTGTTGTATCTAATAGGTGTTTTTGTAAAAAGGGTTAACAGAGCAATGAATTTTAGGTGGGGTTTTTGCTATGTTAACCTGTTTAGGAAAAGGGTTGGCGACCCGAACCTAGGCTTTGAACCTGATTTGACCTATAAGTTGAAGGTCTTGATAATGTCACAAGAAAATAGTAACTTTGGGCATATGTCTTAACATATTTTTTGTAGAATTTTTTGACAAAATTAAAACCCATTATAGATGAGACAGTGTAGATTCTAAATATATATAAAAAAATTATAATAGGATTATTTTTTATTTTTTAATTAATTTATGATTAAACTAGTATATAAACTTGAATTATCAAGGTTTTTTAGTATTTTAATAACTTTTTATTAAAATATTTTTCAAAATTTTTTTTTGTACAAAAGCATACTTTAAACAATTCTTTTCAATTTGAAAATAAAATAAAAATGATAGTTTAGGCCATCTTATGCACGACGTACATGACAATTTTTCAAAACAACAAATATGACCAATAAAAAATTAACAAAAAAAATATTCAATAAAAAATTACCAAAAATATCAAAAGCGTGCTTATGTGAGTTACAAATATTTTCCCAAAATAATTTAGAAAAATATGATATTTAGGTTAAAATATGGATGACATACACGTGCTTGGTAGGTAAAAAATAAGTGACTTTTAAATAACGGTTTTTAGGAATGCCTATTGAAAATTAATTTGTATGATATATGTATTAAAATAAATTACATATTTTCAAACTAGAATTTGAGTACTACATTATGATTATAACTTTTTTAAAGATTCCATCTCTAAGTGCTTCAATTTTTAAGGTCAAATGTGACTAATTCTAAAAATCAAGGAAAACACTTCCACTTTTTGGCCAAAAAGTGGACTCAACTTCTTGCTAGCACCCTAAAACCTTTAAATGATGAATACATAAAATGAAAAGGATGTATCCTAGCAACTAGGCTTGATGAGGTACCCATGTACAAATGAAAATATCTTATATAATTGAAAAAAAGGAGAAAAAACTTGGGAAAAAACCTCTCTCCAAAAGAGAGAAATGCAAGTGAAGGACTAAGAAGCCTCCCAATCAATGTCCCAAAAGGAATAGGAAAATCAAGAACACCAATAAAACACAAAAAAGTTGTAAATAACTATTGAAATATGACTTCTATAGTGTTAAAAATGAACATCCTCTAAAATCATAATGATTATTAGAATCAAGTGGACAAAAATTTGCATGAGTGCCCCTAATGACACTATTCAAACAAAGATGGAAAATTTAATTAGAGAAAAGTTTTCAAGTTAATTGCAAGTAGTATGATAACTTAAATCCATAACAACAATGGAGAAAAAAGAAAGCAAGAAACATAAAAATAGTGAAACAACATCACTTAGTCTTCAAGCCTCCATTGATTGACCTCCATTGGCCTTCTCCATCTTGCTGAAAATGGTATAATTGTCGCCAGATTTGAAGTGCAACTATCACCTATGCCTTAGACAAACAAAATATTGAAGTAATGTGTGCTCAAGTACTTAGAAGTTCTCAAGCATGTTGTGTGTCAATAATTTGTGTCTAAAATGACTTGAAAGAGGGCCTTTTAAAGAATTACAAATTAAGAATGGATGGCCTGGATTAAAAGTTGGTGAAGCCCTAAGATCAAAGGCTAGGAATCAATGTCATAAGGAGGATTAGGGTTAGGGAAACATTAGGTCAAAGTTAGGGCAATATTTGAAATGAAGGGTTGAGATTTAATTGAAAGCAATTAAATCAATTGTGGAGAAAAAGTAGTTGAAATAATATAAATTATTTAATTTATGGAGGAATGTTGACTTATGAATTAAATTTAATGGTTTAATTCATAAATGGGAATGGGACAAAAGACAATAAATAATTGTTTTAATTATTTATTTGGTGGGATGGAAAGTGGGTTAAATTAATAAATTAATTTAATTGAAGGAAAAATGGTAATGTTGGTAATAAAAAAATTATTTAATTATTAGAGGGAATAAGAACTAATTAGTGACGCATTTAAATAAATAAATATAATTTGTTTATTTAAATAATCACAAAGGAATAATTATGACATTAGGACATGATTAAATAATTGAAAAACATGGTTTGCAAGTCAAGACCATTTTTATGTGTCTACATTTTTCCCCTCTTTGACGTGATGCAATTTATTGCATTGTGTCAAAGAATAAGTCAAAAATATTCCCCATTGTGAAAGTGAGGGGAGGAAGGATGATGAGGAGGGTGGTATGCCCCCTTGAGAGGATAGGCAGGTTGAAAAGAACATGAGTGTTCTCTTGAAATGGATGAGAAGACAAGAGGATGAAGGAATAGAGGAAATGTTAGTGTGGAAGACATGGATGTTAGGGTGAAAAAGGAATACTTCAATATTTTTCCAAATAACATCATAGGAGTTGCATAATCATCATTGGGCAGTACAATGTGACAAATGGACAACAAACACCATAATATGAATTAAACCAAGGTGTGCAAGGTCATCCACTTGTGAAAAATAGTCAAAGACAAGGAATGCCCTAACTCATACTAAGGGCTAAGTTGCCCTAGTCTTTTTATCAAGACACACCAAAGACAACAATCAAGGAAAAACAGGTCATGAGACGTCATCACACCTCTAAATACTTCATGGAACATCCTCAAGGTAGCTAGTAACATGACCATGAGACAAAATGATAAAAAGATAAGACAAAATAGACCAGAAAAATCAACCATTCAATATGTTTTCCAATATTTGTTTGTCAAAAAGTGATTACTTGATGGTTTGATAGTTTGACGATTTGATAGTCTGGTGGTTATGACGGTTTGACAATTGGATGTTGCCTATTTCAGGAAGGACACATCCTGAAAGGGTAGATGATGATTTGACAAAGCCTGCCATTGGGAAGGACACATCCTGGAAAGGCCAATGATGATGTGACAGAGCCTGTTGTTCGGAAAGACACATCCTAAAAAGGAAAATGACATTTTATGGGGTCCAATTCCAAGAAGGACACATCTTGAAGGGGTCCAAAAAGTGACTAGGTTGACATTATGTTGGAAATTTGACTGATGTTTGACTTGTTGGTTTGCTATTTGAATGTTGACATTCAAATGACTCTCTTGTGTTTGAGTGTGACTATGTCTAACTTATTTGACCAAAATGACAAACCCTACAGGACTGACCTAGGTGGCCTCGGGGCTCATCGACTGATGGCCTTGTCTACGTTGTGCACTCAGAGACCTCGTAGTTCGACAGGGATAGACAAACATATTGAAGATGAATTGAAATGTTTTGACTTGACCTAATGTACCCTAAGGGACTGAACCTAGGGGGGCCTTGGGGGAACATCGATGATGGCCTTGTCTACATAGCAAATACATAAAGACCTCATAGTTCAACACGACTCTTGACTTTGTGGAAATGACAAAGTGTTGAATCATGATTTTATTTGTCAACACCTAAAGGACTGACTAATGCCTTAGGGGCACATCAAAAAATGACCTTGCCTACATCCAGTTGTAGAGGCAACGTAATTTGACAAGGACAAAAAACTGACTTGACTAAATCTGACTCTATTTTTGGGATTTTTGAGTATTATCTGGATGTTTTTGTTTTTTTGACATGTTTTTATTTTTTTGGATTTCTTTTTTAGGACATTTTCTAATTTTAATGGATTTTCTGAAGACATTTTATGATTTTTATGGATTTTTTAGGAAATTTTCTGATTTTTATGGATATTTTTTGGACATTTAATGATTTTTATGAATTTTTTCATGACATTTTCTAATTTTTATAGATTTTTTTAGGATATTTTATGATTTTTATGGATTTTTTAAAGACATTTTATGATTTTTATGGATTTTTTAAGGACTTTTTTTGATTGTCAAGACCATGTACGAGACCCACTATAGTCACATGATAAAAGGTTTCCCCTAGTTAGATCGAGAATGAGCCAAGTGGAACGGGATGGAAAGGACGTGCTTAGTATGAATAGTGGACGGTATGCGAGACTTGATGTCAACCATTTTCAACCATGGAAAGAAATGGAATGATGTCAAAGTGAATGTCATGATAATGTTGGAAATGTGGATGTTTATTATGGTCCAAGGTAGATAAAGTGATAATGGATGGCAAAGCGATGACTAACTACACATGGTGCCTGTTTGCCACGTTTTCACCATGGTACTTATCCAAAGCACCTATTTACCAGGTTTTCACTATTAGACGAATTATTTCTCTTTATTTATTTTTTTCATCCTTTTTTTTGGTGTCACCAAGATGCTTGTTTGCCAGGTTTTCATCAAGGTGACAATTTTTTATATTTTTCATTTTTTTTTGTATTTTTAAGGTTTTCAGCTAGACTTTCTGATGCTATACATAGAACTGTCAAAGATGTAGACTATTGATGGGCTTTGTTAGTTGTTCACCATTTGGGGTAGCTAGCACATATGCTCTAGAACCAAAAGAGGATGTGATGATGTAAGGAACTAGCCAATTTGGTTTGAACTTGCCAAGTTTTTCTCTATTAGCTTGATTCTTAGGATTTTGCATGAGGACTAGGTCACCAATGTCGAACTTTCAGACCATTACTTTCTTGTTATAACTATGACATAGATGATTCTGATATGCCTATAGGTGATTCAGGGAATTATGTATTCTTTCATTTAACATCTCTAACTCATGCAGTCATGATTGTCTATACTCCTCATCATCAATCATACCCTTCATGGAGACTCACAAAGATGGGATTTTAACCTCAATGGGAAAGATGGCTTCAACTCCAAAGACCAGGGTGAATGGAGTGGCACTTGTAGGCATGCAGATGCTGGTGTGGTAGGCCCATAGAGTAGGGTTGAGTTGGATGTGCCAGTCATGACTAGCATCATTGACTATCTTCTTAAGAATTTTGATAATCATTTTATTAGATGCCTCAACTTGACCGTTTCCTTGGGGATAATAAGGTGTGGAGAAATGGTGTTGGATATGAAAGTGTTCATAAAGCTCATAGACATCCTAATTTTTGAAAGGACAATTGTTGTCTATGATGATGGATTGTGGGACACCATATCGACAGATTATGTAGTTGATGATGAATTTGGAAATTTGCTTGTCGGTTATGTAAGTGAGGGGAACAACTTCAATCCATTTGGTAAAATATTCAGTAGCAGTAATGATGAATTTATGGCCATTGGATGAGGTAGGATGGATTTTTTACATGAGGTCGAGTCCACATTGTGCGAAGGGCCACAAAGAAGTGATTAAATGAAGCTCTTTCATTGGAAGCTCTTGCATTGGCGCGTGAACTAGATCACTATGTACTTAAAATTTATGACACGTTCTCACAAAATGAAGAGCATCTTTTTCCATTGTCAGCTAGTAATACCCAAGTCTTGTAATCTTTTTAGCTAAAGTCAGGCCACTTGAATGGGATTTGCATATACCCTCATGTACCTCATGTAAGTTTGCTCTTGCTTCGTGAGAGTTGAGACAACGAAGAAGGGTGTTGTCAAAGCTACGATGGTAAAGGGTGTCACTGATGATAGTGTATAAAGCGGCTTTACAGATAAAGGATTTTTATTGGTTATTTGATAGGTTTGGGGGAAGGGTCTGGGAGTTGAGGTAGTCATATATGTCTTGATACCAAGATGAATTGGGACCAACAAGCTCACAAACCATTGTGGATTTAGGAATATCATAAGTAGGAACCAATAGTTGTTCCACTAAGAACTCAAATTATGGCACGTTGCTAGGAATGTCTAGGAGAGACCCGATCATAGCCATTGCATCTGTTGCCTTATTTTGTGCCCTAGGAACTTTCTCAAAAGCAATCATGTGGAAATATGACAGGAAGCTATCAACCATACATTTTTTAGGGAATCAATTTTTCATCCTTGGTGTCATATTCATCACTAACCTGGTTAATGACCAACTAAGAATCGTCGAAGACCAGAAGTGTTTATTTTCCATTTGATAGCCATTCAGAGTCTTGTGACAAGTGCTTCATATTCAACAATGTTTTTTGTGCAAGGGAAGGAAATTCTGAATGACTTAGGGATAGAGTCCCCTTGTGGTGTGATGAATAATATTCCTACCCTTGAGCCATGACCTATGTGAGATCCATCAAAATAGAGCTTCCAAGGTGATGGTGGTTCTACCTACAATATGGATTCATCTGTGAAATTGAACACTAATGGATGATCACCTTGTATAGGAGCATCTACGAGTTGATATGCTAAAACTTGTCCTTTTATAGCCTTGCGTTCCACATACTGTATGTCATACTCACTCAGTATCATTACCCATTTTTCCAAATGTCCTGTCAATGCTACTCAATTGAGGAGATACTTCAATGGATCTATCTTGGCCACTAAGTGTGTTTTATGATTCAATATGTAATGACATAATTTCTGAGTAGTGAAGACAACTACAAGACAAGCATGTTCAATGGATGTGTAGTTGAGTTCATATCTGACCAATGTGCAACTGATGTAGTATATGGCCCATTTTTTTCCTCATAATCATTTTGTGCCAACAATGCCCCCAGTGCTGAGGTAGTTGCATAAATGTATAAAATAAAAGGTTTTCCTTGAATGGGAGGCATGAGGATTGGAGGTGATAATAAATATTATTTAATCTGTTTAAAGGCTGCCTGACATTTATTTGTCCACACAAACGGGATGCCCTTGCACAAGAGATATTGAAATGGTTGAAATTTTTCTACAAGTTGTGCAATGAAGCAACAAATGGATTGTAGTCTACCTTGTAATGTACTTAAGTCACCGATCCCTTTGGGTGGGTGCATATCTAATATAGATTTCACTTTAGTAGGGTCTACTTCAATGCCTCTATGAGAAACTATGTACCCCAAAGTTTTTCTTGACGTCACACCAAAGACACATTTCTTTGAATTCAAACGAACCTTGTATTCTTCCAGTCTCTTGAAATTTTTGTCTAGTACCTTGAGATGATCTTTGTGTGTCAATGATTTTTCCAAAAGGTCATCCACATAATCTTCCATTAGTGTATGCATCATGTCATGGAATATTGTTTTCATGGCTCTTTGATATGTGGCACCCACATTCTTAAGACCAAAAGGCATGACATTCCAACAATAAGTACCCCAAGGACATGTGAATGCAGTTTTGCATTGATCCTCAAGAGCAATAGAAATTTTATTATAACCTAAGAAACCATCCATAAGAGACAACATCTCATATCCTGCTGTGAGGTCAACAATAATGTTTATGTTAGGCAGTGGAAAGTCGTCATTTGGTTATGCCTTATTTAAATCACAAAAATATGTGCAAATGCGGATTTGACCATTGGGATTTGTGACAAGTACAAGATTGGATATCCAATCTACATAATCTATTGACCTTATGAAACCCACATCTAGCAACTTCTTGAGTTTAGCCTTGACCAACAATGCAATATGTGGGTGCACCTTTCTTAACTTTTATTTAATTGTCTTAGCATTAGGCAACAAAGGTAGGTGGTATAGTACTAACTCTGGATCTAGTCCCAACATATCAGCGTAAGACCATGCGAAGTTAACCTTTCATTCTGAAAAGAACTGTTGGAATTCTAGTTTTTTTTCTTTTGTCAGTGATGTAGCAAAATAACCATTTTGGGGTCCTTTGTAGTAGCTATGTTGAATTCGATAAGCATTGCAAATTTTTCTTGAGTGATGGGGAGAAAGTCCAATTCTCCATCCTTGGGTGCCTCAGGAAGGTTTTCACCCTTGGATACGTCCTTTATTTTTACCTTTTTATTGTAAGAAGGTGCCTTTTGGTTTTCACCTAAAGATGTGTCATTTTTTGTTTTATTTTTATTTTTCATTTTGTGACTAGAGGATGACATAGTTTCCCTAAAGTAGACTACACAATCTAGGTCAATAGAAAATCCAACCTTGTGGTCTCCACTTGGTATACCCTCACACAGTCCCATGAGTTCTGCTATGGCCTTATCATTTTGAAATATGTACATAACTGGCGGGCCTTGTTGATCCCAATCAATTAGTTGTGGGTAGACTAAGGAAATACCATTATCAATATTGGTGAATGGTGGGGAGGAGGTGGAAGGAATGTTGATGGATTCAAAGAGGTTAAAGATAAAATTGTCATCATCCAAATCCACATGAGATTCTATCTAATATTCTCCTTCACTTGATTCATACTCATTGTCAAAATAAGGGATGAATGGACTGGCATTGAGGTCAATAGTGTCAAGTGGTGAGTTAGATGATTCCAAGTGAGGGTCATTGTTGTTAGATGGTTGGATGGGTCTGGAAGAAGGATGGTCAATGGGGCTAGAAGATAATTTAGGTTTGTCATTGTTCCTTGAACAAAAGATTCTATCCTAGTCTTCCCTATTCCTTGGGATTTTAGGGTTGTCATTATTTTGTGTGGGATCAATTTTAAACATTTTCCAGAATCCTTCTTCAAAAGTAGGTCCTCCTAATTCAAGGAACAATTTTTCAAGGCAACAGTCACTCAAGGATCATTGGGATCCAAATTCCCATTCATGGGAGTCAATTTTGGTAAAGGGGTCTTCAGTTGTCTTGACACCTTCAGAAGCATTTACTCTCACCTGAGAGTACAGTGGTATGTTGATCACCAAATTCAAGTGGTCCTAACCCTAACCCAAGATGTTTTGGTCTTCCTGGAGGTTCTCGTCTTCCTAATTTTTCTTTGCCAAGGCCACTCGTTCCATCATAGCCTTTACCATATATCTCTATTGGCAATGGGGGTGGACTTTCAAGTTCTCTGTAGATCCAATACAATACATCTTTTGCGTCTTCTTTACTCATGTTGCCCCATTTTATGAATATTGTTTTTGGAGGAACTTTGAAAAATTCATTTGGCTCTATCATGAAACAAGGCTTTCCATAGACCTTAGGAGACTTGGGTATTTTTTCTATGCAGTAGGCCATGTTTAGATTATATTCTCCACACTCTTGGTCTTGGATCTTGACAATTGGATTAGTGCTTGGGGTGGTGGATGATGTGGATGATGTGGTGGATGTCAAAGAGGTGGATACGACTGCTAATGAGGTGGATGTGGAGGTCAAAGCGATGGATGTAGACATGGAGGGCTTAGCAAGTGTGGATGGATCAATGTATTTGGAGGAAGAAGTTGTTGAAGCTTCAAGATTAATGGGAACTTGGGGGTCATAAATTCCTCTCAAATTGGTACAATATTGAAATGGGTCAGGATCTCCATATATGGTTATTTCAATACCGTCAAAAGGGAACTTCAAGCATTGGTGATAGGTGGAAGGGACAACCTTTAGGGCATGAATCCAAGGTTGACCAAGAAAAATATTGTAAGCAAGTTCCAGATCTAGGACCTCACAAGTTGTATCCACAATCACTGGTCCTATCCGAATAGGGAGTGTGATTATGCCCTGAGAGGAGCATTCTTCATTATCATACACCTTGATAACTATGCTCTTTGTAGCATCTACACAAGCATCAAACAATCCTAGAGCCTTAACTAGTTTTAAGGAACAAATGTTTAGTCCTGCTCCACCATCTACTCAAAATTTTTGACCTTATGTTTGTGGACAAAAACTTCGATGCGTAAGGCATCATTATGATTGGTCTTTGGTGATGAATAATATTGGTCTAAAAATGTTATGTGATGGGGTGTAGTGAGGTATCCCACCATGGCCTCAAATTGGTTGACATCAATATTTGTAGGGACAAACGACTCTTGCAAGGTTTTGTCAAGTATAGCCTTATGCACGAGAGAAATGTGAAGCAACTCAAGTATGGAAATTTGTGCAAGGGTTTGTCCAAATTGATCAATAAGGTTAAACTAACTCTTAGGTTGTGACTGCTTTGTAGATGAGTCAGGTTGTGATTTCCTAGCAAATGGATCAGGCATCGTGATTTTTCATTGCCTAGGAGGAGGAGGACCAACTATGGTGACTTTTCTGCTTCAGGGAGTGGCATTACATGGAGGTGCTCTTTTGACATTGATGGTATTGATGTATTCATCATCGGTTCAAATGTGGTTAATAATAGTTGGATTGGAATAATCATATGCGGCATGCGTGTAATTGGCTTGATTATTATTTATCCTAGGACCTGACGTTGAGGCTTTATTTGAACCATGGTCTTGCAGTGGGTTCTTGTGAATAGTATGGTCTGCATTTGATGCAAATTGTGGCCCACCCACTTCAATTGTGTGATTTTCAATGAGGTCTTGAACCAAATTCTTTAATTGTCAAGAAGAAGAGGTTTTATGCCCTTTAGTGTGGTGGTAATCACATAAAGCATTGTCATCCCACCACAATGGCTTAAATTTTCCTAGGTCATATGGTTTAGGGTCTTCTAGTGTAATGACACCATTTTGAAGGAGCTTCTTGAGGATGTCCTCGATTGGCTCACCCAAAGGGGTATATGGGTATGTGCAGGATCATCATGGAAAAAATAGGCCCTTAAGTGGCAATGAAAATTAAAAAAAATCAGAGTTAGGAAACTTGACATAAAAATTTGAATAAGTTATTTATATTATTTCAAAAATATGTAAGAATAGAATTTGTGGAAAATTGAATGTAGTTTCTAAACTACTAGGTTTATTTTAAAAAATCTGTTGGTGAAAAATTGAAATTTCAATCTTGATGAGTACTTAAATTTTAGGGAAAAAATAAAGAAGTAGGTCAATGCATTTGACCCTTGTAGCAATAACTCATCGTAATATTTTTTTTATAAGATTTTTAGATATAAGTAGAGGACTCGCGTTCGGATGTGATGGATTTTTTTTTTTGTATTTTTTTTCCAAGTAAATAATTAATTATGAATTTTTAATTACAAATTTTAAAAAATATAAAAAATCTTATGTTTGACCACCTTAACTTGGTCAAAAATTCATGAAATTCATTTTTTTTTAAACCCATAGTATGTGAAGCATGTTTTGGATTCAAAAAATGTGATACCGTTTGAAAGTTATAAATTTTTTTCAATCAGGCTATCAATTAGGACTTTAGTCGTAATTCTAATAGAAAATGAATAATAATAATTTATTAGATTCAAACTAAAGTATAATTTATATTGGTGGAAAGCTGAGAAGCTCCTTTACAAACCCTTTTCGTTTCATCAATGTTGGGTAAAAAAAAGTCATCAGCCATATGCGCGAAGTTTGGAAAAGCAAGGTAAGTTGTTAAACACGTTTTTTGTGTTGACTTCTTAGGATTGGTAGGTCTGAACCAAAATCCAAAACAAGTCTGAGGCTAATCCCTAGGCATTAATTTTGTGTCACAAATATCAGATAGCTGATTTGAATTCGATATCCGATATGTTCTATATAGATTTGCAAAAATGATATACAATTTATAATATATGATTTAAAA
>VDFB02195667.1:0-16078 GCA_007258455.2 Sequoia sempervirens | reverse complement strand
CAAATGCTTTGGTAGTGTTAGACAAGAAAAAATGCACCAAGGAATGATCATTCAAAATGAAGTAATAGTGGTAATCATAGGTTCAATGTTTCTTCTTAGCCATTAATGCATAATAGAGGTAGTGGATTGCATGCTTGAGTAGTGTTTTGAGACTCATCAAAGATGGGAGAATAGTGAATAATACCTTGTGGACTGTGAAGTAGTGTCAATAAGGTTGAAGGATCTTAAGAACTACAATACCATGAAACAATGAGTCCCCTGTAGTAAGTAGGCAGTCTATAGGGCATAGTTTGATTTTATAGAAGGATACTCATGAAAGGAATCTTCAAGTGATAGTGAGTGAGCTATTTGAGATTGCAGCTGAGGGTGCAATACCCAGTCTTAAAGGAAGTTAGCAAAGCAGTAAATGTGTAAGAAAATCAAATCGCATACACAACAAACAATTCACAATGTTATCTCTTCCATAATTGAGTTTGAAACAAAAATATCATTGTATCTTCATGATGAAAGTGGTGACCTTAATGGTCAATCACTGGCAACCATGATTTTAAAACATGCTATTGTGTTTATGGAGGCAACATTTTAAGCAAGGCAGTGAGTGGTGGTTTGGAACAATGGCAGGTATGAAAGACTTGCTTTATATGCATACTATGCAGTCTAGCTTAAGACAATGTTCTTAGAAGAGATTGAAAGTGGATTATGGAACTCAAGGGTTACCATGAAAAGGATTAAAGCAAAGACTGAGATCTATTTAAAAGCCATGGTCATGAAGATATTAATGATGTCACATGCAAAACCCTAGTAGCCGGAGTAATGAATATAGTGCCAAAGAGGATAGTGTGTTGGGGCAGATTTAGGAGATCTCCACATTATCTAATTACAGGGAAATACATCATTTATTTATTTTTTAATTAAAAGAAATCATTCTAAACCCTATATAGGATATTGTTGTCACCTAGAATTGCACCCTATGCAGAGTTTACAAAAAACTGAGCATTCTAGAGCAACATGGGATCATCTCAAGGCTGTGGGTCACCTATAGCTGAAATGAACCTCCAGAGAAGGCCAAATTCCTTTGGTGTCACCTAAACTATTGCTTCTTTGAGAGGAAAGAGGGAAGAGATGCATAAAATGGAGAACTACACTAGGGTGATACACTGAAATGACAAGAATGATAAAACACTCAACCTACACTTGAACACCAATGACAGCCATGGGACTGCACAACAAGATCCTGTAGATCATGCATACAAATAGGTTTGACATGCACATGCCTTCAAGAAGGACAGGCAGATTTTCACAAACTAGAAGATCATGTGCAAGACTAAGTAAACACAATTTGCAATCTACATGATACTACTTCTACAAAGAAAGGTACGACATGAAACAAAAGCTATAAGGAAAGAGAAAATTTCACTAAGTAGCTCAATGAATCACTAAAGAATGCACAATACTTCACAAGAATTAGAAGGCAAAAAGGTAGGCCATCAATGGTAACCAAGGCAGATTTTGTATATTATGTTCCAAATTGGGTTACAGAAACATGCTAGTCTGAGAGAGGACTGCAAAAGGGTCACAGACTTCAAAAGAGCATACCTTCGAACTCCCTTACAAAGAGGCAAAAATGCCTTATATACAAACTGTGTCAGCCCCTTAGGGTTTACAAAATATCAGGCTCAGAAAAAATCTAGCCTTAGATCTTTTGAATGAAGTTAATGTTGAAGCCTGCGTGTCCTGGTTGTGAAGAGTCATCCCCGAGAAGCCTTCTGATCTTTTTGCAACCACCGCATTCATTCCTCTGTCCTCGTGTCTTCGTGAAAATCCTCGGTCGAATGCCTTGAATGCTACTAAGTTCACCATCGATTCGTGTTGCATTCATCCTGTGTTGGCATTCTACGCTCTGACTAGGCTACCACAGTTCATCTCAGCTCCTCATGGTTGGTCGAGCATTTCCCATGTAGGCTCGACAGGTAGTCAAAACTCTCTTCGAAAAGAATTGCATCTCGACGAGACACTGAAAGTGTCTCATCAATGCAATTTTGTTCCTTGCAACTTATTGGCATAACATGGCGCTATCGCTGAGAGCCTTTATCGAGCTTCAGATCTCATACCAATGTTGCCTCTGTGGTCACCAAGACAAGTGCTCGTCAGTAAGACATCACACTAATCTCCTCCAGTCATACTGACATCTGCTTCAGTCGCTGAGACACATGCCTTATCTTTCTGACAAGTCCATCTGTTTTCCATCGTTGTGACATTCCATTGTCGGCAAGACATCATACTGAATGCATCCTGTTATCTCGAAAAACCTTAACCACTCTCAGGTCGCTGAGACATAATGCATCTCCCATCGATGAGTCTACTTGTTCCAAGTATGTCGCTATAGCTTCCATCTATCGGGGAGACCTCACATAGACTGCATTTGCTACACCGAAAGCTTAATGTATTCTGAGTCGTCGTGACAAGGCGATTGTTATGTCGACAAGGATCCCTCATTATTTTTTGTTGGCAAGACCATAGGTCACTTGTCGAGACCTTATAGCAATCGCCCCAACCTATACCGATGAGCACACCCAGTGCCGAGGCTTCCTTATCTTCTATCGGTGAAACCCTAGCCTATCGGCCAGACCCCTTTTGAAGTCATAACCCTACACTGAGAGCTCTTCATTCTTCAGTAGAACCTCACACCTTCGCCGAGACAACATGGCGAAACCTCCCTCATCTTGGCGAGCTCAAACCACTTCAGCAAGACTCTTTTTTTCATTTTGGAGGCCCCTCTATTCGGTGAGACTCTTTCCAATCTTATTGTTGTCAATCAGATTGCACCCGAATGCTTGAATAATTAAATTCAGCAATCTATTGAAACATGGAATGATTCTCAAGCCTATGGGTTGCCTAACTTTGAGAATCAATCTCCAGAGAGGGTTGGTTCCCTAATGAAAAAAACTCCTAAAACTAACTGATTTGGCTGGGAAAGAGGTAGAAAGACTAAGTTTGAATTCTAAACTATGAAATTTTAACTATGGTGATGCACCAAAGAATTCAACATGCAGACTTAACTCATAAAACAATTACTCACTATTTTTATTCGCACAACTAGATCTAGAAGCTTAAACACTTGAATATTTTAAACAAAGGCTATTAAAGAAACAATCACAGAAGGAAAATATGATTTCCACAACTAGACTGTTTGACTATTGATTAGGACAATGTTTAACCAGTGGATTTAAACTTGAATGCATACAGAATTCACTAAGGAGACAGAAATATTTAAAGGTTTCATAAACTGCAACACAATAATTATTTCGATCAATCCCACATGACAAAGATGCTTGAAACTTGAAGGAAAATTCTAAAATACTAAACTTGACGGAATTCTCTGCAATAACACGATTTGAACCTGTAAAAACATTGTTGTATTACTCTATAAAAATGCTGAGTTACAAGATGATTCGCTTTGCAGAGTGCAAAGGCTGAAAAACAAGAACTAGATTGAAAAAGATAAACTCTTTCAATATATACAATGAATGCACTTCAAAGTGCATGAACCAGCAACTAAAAGTGCAAAGATGACAATTCCAATGCGAAATCCAAGCACAAGTGAAAATCCATGAAAAAGTGACTCTAACTCATGTAAAAATGAGTGAACACAAACTCGAATTGGCAGTCATAAAGCATGAAATCGATCTGCAACTTGAACTGAACTGAAATCCCTGAAAAAGTGGGCTAAATCACGCAAAAACCACCTCGTTTGTATCAATCCGCCCATGCACACTTTAAAGTCTAGTTAGCTCCACTTGTATTTTGCATGAATCTCTAATTAACTCATCTTCACATAATGTCTTTTATTTGCATGTAAAGATGGCTAAATTAATTAAATGATTTATAGTACATCATTTAATTAATCAGCTTACATTGATTAATGCAAAAATAAAAGAAGGAATAATATTGAGGCATAATGTCAAGTCAAAAACCTCAATTCTCATCTTACGGTCTTCATACATTATACTTAGCACATATCTCCAACGTGCATTCGCAACTCCAAAAATATTAGTCAACCATCATGCATATTGGAAACTTTTTTGATAATAATCAACCATAATGATAAAAACCATATTGACTTAAGAATCAAAGCCACGGGCAAAAATAAGACATAATGATTTAAATCATTAGCAAAAATCAAAATTTTGTAGACTTAGGGCAAGCAAATTTCATTGAACCCTAAAATCTTAGTCATTTTTTACTTCTACTTGAATGGAGCTCTGCCCTAGTGTGCCGCCATACCTGGGAAATCCTTGCATTTGAATCTTACATAGAGACAAAAAGAAATGAGTAGACTTCTCTTGAGACTGGACATTTCCTTTTTTTTTCTGGAGCATTTTCTTATTATATACAGCCACGACTTCCATACTTCCTTGATTCATTCCTATTGTTGTATCCAATATTTAATGATTTAGCATCAAGATTGATGATGGAGTATTTATGTATCTTTGACTGCCATGAATGCCTCCTTTGAAGAACTCGTGCTTGCTGGAAAAGCTCAAAATCACCATGCAAAAGTCTTTTCATTTACGAATATTACTGCACAACTGTTATTTTCCAGCTCAAAGCAATCTCTGGTAAGTTTATTGGCACTTATTTTTACCATAAACCAGTACTTTACCTATTTGAAATCTGTATAAATAATAAAGAAACAACATTATTTTTATTTGAAGTTTCTGTTTAAATCCACTTGGCCGCGACCTTTATCCATTTTATTTCCCTTTGAAAGGAAACAAAAGGAAATTATTTTCATCAAATCTCTATTCATGGCTATAAACTTCCAAGGAAATTATTTTCATCAAATCTCTGTTCATGGTCATAAACTTCCTGTAGCAGCTTGACGTTTGATGCTCTCTTTGTCTTTTGTGGACTCATGCTTCTTGACTGTCCATGGCAGTGTGGTCCAAACTCATTATACAAACATAAGGCTGTCATTGATTATTTAATAATCTCTTCATACAGTGTGCTACTCTTATCATTAATCTGTAGATTTTTCTTTTTGTGTGTTTTATGGAGTATTGAGTCTATTGGAAACCTCTCTTCAATTTATATACAACTTGCAAATTTTGAAAGATACCAATCTCTGTCAATCATCACACTCATTAAACATTATCTCTGCACTTTGAGCATCTTCAGCATTAGTAGAATGTTTAATTCCAACTTTAAGAGATTCAGAAAAATACTCTATATTAGTTATGGAATTATTAGCATTTGATGACTGCATGTTATCTCCGCCATGTATCAGAAACTCTTCACTTCTAGTTCGGCCTATGTGATCTTGATAAATCCTTTCAAATGAAGAATGGATGTGAAATTGTTTCCTTATAATGATACTCTGCTTTTTGAATTTAATTCCATTACATTATATTGAATGTACAGGTTGAGTCTCTATTTGATCCGGTACTATCATTTGGCATTTTGAAACATGTATGCCCATTTACTTTTATCAATTTTGTAACAGTAGTCTTATTCATGACTGTCCTTGACTCTTATGAAGTTCTCATGAATGAATACTGTTCTGTGCCTTGTAGTTGTAAGAAACAAATTAAATTGCTGAATGCTCTACTTCTACTTGACACTATGTAACGCTGTCCCAAAACTTTGTTGTTGTTTCACACTATCTCAAGCTTCCATTTGGCTTTTCTTATTGTCAAGGATGCTTTTTCAGTCCTTCATGACTGTTGTAAATTTCTGTAGTCATTTCTTCATCACTATGAATTCTTGTAACATCAGTCCTATTCACTTAATCAATTTTGTAGCAGCCTTCATGAGTGTTCTCTATAAAATGCTCCCTGTGGCTGTTTACTTCAAATGTATATTGAAACACTTTGAAATTAATGCTGATGTTCATAATTGCTGCTCATAGTCCATGCCATATTGTTACAAATCTGTTTCTTGATCACATCTTTATTTCTTTTGATTAGCTGAATTCTTGCTGATGATTTGCATTGATTATGAACTATGAGAATGTTACTTTTCATTTGTAAGAAACAATTATCTTGCTGAATACTCTGTTTTCCCTTCAGCATAAAGGGCTCAATGCCTTATTAAAATGTGAACATAAATGAAAGGCAGAGCAGAAACAAGAGATGATAAATGCAATATATTTCTAATTGTTTCCTTTGAATGATTAGCAAAAAATAATTGCGTAATCTATTTTACCATGCTAAATTAGACTTCTTGATGACAGTCTTAGATGATGATTGTTTCTTTCCTTGATTAAATAACTCTCATATATGATGTGAATGAGAAGTTTCCTTATGATATGTCGGGCTCTACCCTTGTGGGAGCCCATTTTACTCCACATATCTGATGAAATAACCACGAACATGATGAATTTGTACCTGCACATTGAAACAAACATGTTAGCAAAATAAAAGAAGCTGAAAGCTTCCATTGAATTACATTTTTCCTCTTTATTTTTTTGCAATTATCTGATGGATTCCTGATCCAATGTATCTTATATTCTTGTTAGTAGCATAGGCATATTATAGGATTTGATCTGTCATTGCTTAGAGACCATCTCTAATGTCATTTTTTATCTTTCCTGCAAATGGAGCTAGAGCTGACGTCACAACTGAAAACCTCAACTGTCAACAATTCGTCATTCCAGGCAATGACGAATCACTTTCTACCCTATGCTTCCTCTACTTTCAGTTGTATATTTTTTTTTTGCTCATGCACCCTTTATTTGATTGTAAAAATAAAATTAAGTTACTCCCACGGCTTGTGTGGGATTCAACATTTTTACAAAATGAATAAAAGCATTACTATGCAAATTTCTCAATTTTCTGTTTTAAATGCTTGCACAATAAACTATAATCATATGTAAGATGACCTCAATGATGATCAATGAACACTTAATCAGCAAAACATGAAAAAATTTGTACCTATAAATGATGAATTTCATTCAGCTCTACCTGTTTGAGCTCAAAGTGAAAAATAGGTAACACTTACCTTGTATGTCGCCAGGACGTCTTGATAAAGCACTGTCGGTGAGACCCCACCTTATCGCCGGGACATTTTGGCGAACACTTTGTTACACCGAAGGATCTTTAAGTCGGGGGGACATCCTCTTATCGCCAGGATGTCTCTCTGAATGTTGTTTGTTATGCTGAAAGACTTGTTTTAGAACAAGCTCTCTTTCCTATCAGTGAGACACCGACCATTCGTTGGGACCCTTTACCAAGCACCAAAAGTTACCCCGAAGCCCTTGGTCGCCATGAGTCTCCCCGAGTTCACGATTGAATGGCCTATCGGCCAGAGAAATCCATGTGATAGGAGGTCATGCCGAGGCCTCAATGTTATAGCGATAGGCTCTGCAGCTCCGTTCGGCAGGACAAAAACTGGGTCACAGTGACCTGTTCAAATCAGACAGTATCAAATAGCCAATCATCCAGACAATGAAGATGTCATGCCAAACTGGCTCTAATGGAGGTTGAGGGTAGAATATTGAGGCATGCTTTCAACAGAGCAGGCCTCCGACTGAAATCCCTGTGAAATGTCATTAGATGCATAAAGTAACCCTCAATGGAAACATCCATCTGGCCCTTATGAACATCTGCAAAATAGATGTCTTGCCGGATTGAGCCTGTGGGTGAAAAATTAGGTAACAGATACATTGATACTTCAAAAGCCTCTGAAGGAATTTGAGATTATGCAAATATATGTCAAATAACATTCATAAGGTTTAGAAAATCTTGATCACTCTCTAGAATAGCCCATTAAACATGGTTTGTGCTTGAATGCACTACATAATTGATATAACACAACCACTCTACATATCAACCAGAGTTATAGGCTCTTTATTGTAGCAAGAGGTAATCACTCTTTGATCATGCTATAATTACATCCTAACCTGTTAAACTTGAGACAACCTGAATGCACCCAATGATGATTGACACCTACATTATACAACCTGAATTAACTACATTATATAAGTGCCTCCATTTCTATCACAACATAGCCACATTAAACTTGGGTCACACATGAATGCATCCTGTATTTGTTATAGCACAACTGTGCCACATGACCAATAGAGTTATGGATCACATAATTACAGTCACAAGAATCTATTCCTTGGTTGTGATCTTATGGTGATTCCACACAACAAAATCTGTACATGAAATTCTCAAAACCCTTAGCCTCTAAAAATGAAATCTGATGAGATGTTGCTTAAAAATATGATTTTCAAACCTGGAACTACAAATCTGACTTCACAACTGAATTCTAAAAAAATACAATGACTACCCTCAACCTGGCGATATCTTCTTGAATTTTTTCTGATTTTTTCCAAGAAAATTGTCCTTAGTTCTGCACAAACTGTCTCAAGTGGAGCAAAACACTATTGCAATAAATCAGGCACGAACTCACTTTTCTTTATGTCAGCCACAATTTGATTTTTTTTAATTTTTCATGTTTGTCGAAAATTCGACAAAAATGATAGCCGACATTTCGATGAACCCTAGGTTTGTCAAAATTTCGATGAACATTGGGGATAAACTTTCAAAAAATTGGAAATTACACATCAAATTTTACAAGCACCCAACAAACATCAAATTTTACATATTTCGTAGGACAGTTTCGTCAGATTTTGCAGTCAAATGTATTAGTGTCTCCTTTGATCCCCTTAAGACATTGTATTAGGACCCCTTAAGACATCCCCTTAAGACAACCTATAAATTAGTGTTGGATGTTATTATTTGTTTTGAAAACTTATAAATTAGTATTGGATGCTATTATTTGTGTTGACAACTTATAAATTAGTGTTGGATGCTATTATTTATAGAATTTATTAATGATTTTGTTCTCTAATCTTCTATGGTATTGTTTATTTCTTAAAATTTCATCCTTTGTGGTATATAAACGGATTGCTTTTGTTAGTAAATTATGATTTATTGACTAATTATTGATTGATGTGAATTGAATAAGTTCATTGACTAATTATCGCTAATTATTGAATGCACATATCATGTATGGGATCACTAAATTTTTTAATTACAAATATTAAAATGTCCTATTAATTTCAACTTTAATTTCATATTTATATTTAATCACATTAATGTCCTATATTAATGTCTTGACTATGGACATAAAATGCATAAATGTACATGTGTAAATTAAAATTGAATAATAATAAAGTCCATAATGTACAACATATTAAGTGCATGAAACCAATATATTAAGCGCATGAAATAAATTCCATCAGAGTACAACCCATGAACTAAAGTCCAACAAAGTACTTGACCCATAAAATACAAAGTCCAAAAAAGTACATGAGAAAAAAAATATGTAGTGGATGAAATAATCAAATATAACCCATAAAATCATGTTTAGGTCATGTATAGTCTCTATAATCAAGAGACCTCTTCACACCATGTGGACTATGCAAATGACCTAAAACACTTTGTACAAGAGAAAGATGAAATCAAATGTACGACGATGAAAAATGATTTAATGACAATTTAATTTATAATTCATCATAAAATTAAATTACCATCATATTTGGGTCTAGATGCTCTGGTGCACCTGAACCAACCTCTAAATTCTCTGAATCAATCTACATAAAAAAGACAAAGAAAGTTTAAATTAGATGTAAGTCTACAATTAAAAATGATTTAATTCAATTTAATTTATAATTTATCATATTTTAATTGTACTGTATTATGAGGTTATGCACCCTCTACTCTAGGACCTGTATTTAATTGTCGTATCAACCTAGACATACATGTAGAAATTTAGCACTTATAATATTTACAAGTGTACATGCACATTTGATATATAGTGAATTCAAAATTCATAATTGTAACTATACTAATGTAAGTTAAACAATTTACAATATAAATGTACCTGCCCCTGATTTACGACACCTGATAGTGGAGGAGTGCTCAACAACCCCTCGGGTGGAATCGATGTGGAAGTTGATTGACTCCCCTAAACCAACATAAATATTTAAAACATATGTTCATGATTCAATTATAAATTTAAAACTCAAGTTAAAAATTATTTCATATATAATTTAAAATTTTGAAATCAAAATACCCCATAAAGGTTGTCGACTAGGACTAGTGTCGATGTATGTACTCACGAAGTGGATGATTGCCTCATCGTTAGTGTCATCTGTACACCAAACAGTTTGACTATTAAAATGTATTACAAACTTTTCTTTGATATATACATTCATTAAAATTCTTATAAATTCAACATGCAAATGCATATTTATACTTGTGTCGTAGTGTCATCAGGGTGATGGTTTGTTGTAAGAAATTCTACAAATGAACTGAGGCAACCATATAAACCACTAGAATCTCCACGTCCACCTGAACTAGGTGCGGCCTGATCTGGTCCATAAAATAACTAATGGCAACTAGTACATACATGTGGTCTCGACACTCCTGGAGTGGTACTTAGACCAACTCCATAAAAACTCCTCCATCATCATCGTCTCTATGCTCCCTACCCGCTCTCATAGAAGCATGTTGATCAAGGTCTCCTACGAGTGTACTAAGGGATCCTAATGTCGATACCACTGCTCGTTGATGCACAAGTTGCTTTAATGGTAGGACCAAGAGGAGCAACAAGGGGTTGTGCATGCACAGGGCATTGGGGATCAACCCTTTCCCCTAACCTCTATTGTGGCATGTCGCCACCAACACCCTGAAATGATTTAAAATAAAAATAATTTGGCTTTTGCCCCATAACAAACTCTACATATAGTTTCCTCAAAAAATACAATGGGACCTTCAAATTAGCATGTGGTGGACTGTCAAATACCATATACCATTGATCCCAAGAATGTGCACTCATATGTGGATGGATACACCACCTCATGTATATTCTAGATTTAATTGGAGGAATGGGCTGCCGAGTAACAAGATCGAGAAAGTAAGGGGCTAGATGGGCTTTTTTTATTTTAAGGTCTGTAGACACGTAAATTATCCTAATTGATATCATGCACTCGATTCTGATTCACTAACTTCGATTCTTCCTTGATCATTCCTTTACTAACCAATCAATTAAATAATCTTTATTTAATTAATTCATCATAATTCCCCTTTGATTAAATAAATCAGCTTTATTTAATTAAGTCCTAATGTTTCCTTTTTGATTAAATAAATCAATTTTTATTTAATCAAATCCTAATGTCCTCTTTGTGATTAAAAAAATTAACTTTATTTTATCCTAAAAGTTATTCATTTAATTGAATAACTCAAATTTATTTAATTAAATTACTAATCTCCCAACTATCCTCTCATTTTATTTAAATAAATCTAAATATCTAAATCAAATGTCAAATCAAACTAACTTCATCTAAGTTAATTAATCCTAATTAACTCCTAACACTAATCCTCCATTCCTCTAGCTTTTGCAAGTTGCACATGTAAATCAATTTATTTGATTTATAATTAATTCCTCTATTTTCATTCAAATGTGGCATATTCTTGGAATATTCCACTTATTTGAATTCTCCCTCCCAAAGGACTTTTGTCCTCCAACTTGGAATTAAAGGCTCTTACATGTCCTCTCCTTGAGCCAACTTGGCATTAAAGGCACTTACATCCTCTCTTGCACAAGTCACTTCTTCAAATTCAAATTCCACCTACATGCATTTAACATGCACATTGTTCAAAATGTGTTCCACTCTCCTTCATTAGCATGTTGACAAGTGGCACAATGCCATTGGTCTATCTTTAATCCCACGTTCATCCTATTCCTCATTCTTCAATTCTCCTTCATTATAAATAGAGGCCTTCTCTATTTGATTTTCCATCCACAATCCATGTAAGATCATCATGCTCATTTGAATCCATAATCATTCACAAGTTTATACAAGGTTATTATAGTCATTTTGAATTCAAAGTATCCATTTTCATCCACATTTCATCCATGTTAGCATAAGAGTTCATCATTCATAGCAAGGTTATTGGAATTTTGCACCAAGGATCAATCAATCATCATCAAGCTTATCAAGGAACTGAGAAAGGGATTCTTTCCACATCAAAGGAGCACCAATTCCCCCATGGGATGCTGGTTTGATCATTTTGAATGAGATTTCATTAGCGTTTTTTTTTATATTTCACTTTGTTTTCTTGTTCTTGTGTTTGAATGAATTTCATGGGGAATGTTTGGTTTAAACTTGTTTGAGGACTAATGTTTGCTTGTTTTTTCATGTTTGAGCAGGTTTAGGCAAAGCATTCTACATTTGGCACTAGAGGGAGGGCATTTAGCTCAAAATTAACACATTTTTTTGGTCAATTCGCTATTTTTTTCCTTTTTGTTCTTCCTCGGGATATAGTGATATTGAAGAAGACAAACAATGACGCTATCAGTCTAGCGTCGCTATATAGCGACACTGCCTCTATGTCCAAAGGGTGGCACTGAAGAAATTCTCCAAAGCGTTGGGTCATTCAAATTTCAAAAGGCGACATTGGTCAACATAGTAGCGCAATCGTGGTCTCTGTTTTACCACAGAGCGACGTTGAAAGCTTCAAATAGTGATGCCTTCGTGGATTGCGATGCTAGGTTAGGGTAAAGGGTCAACTTTAAATTTTTTTTAACATCTACTATTTTGTTTTGACCTCTTTTGAATTTTAACTTGTTTTGTGGCTCTGTTTCCTATAGGCTAATCAACTTTTGCAAGTTTGGTGATCAAGAAGGAAAGAAGGAAACAAAGAAGAAGGTTTCTCTTATGGCACTGTTTCATGATTGTAGTAAGTGTTCTTAAACACTTTGGGATACTTATAACCCTATCTTTGGAAAAATTGTTATCTTTCAATTTAGGACTCAAATACATTTTGTTTGGGTTTTAAAAAGAACAATACAAAAGCTTTCTTTTTTCTCAAAGTTGGTTAAAAAGAACCTTAGAAACTCACTAGATTTGATTTTGGGTTTTTAAAATTGAACTTGAGCAACTTCAAAATTTGATTTTGGTGTGGTAAAAATAACTCACTATTGTCTTTGGGGATTTAAAATAAACATGTGCTTATCTTGTTTTATAATCTTTTCTACAAACGAACACCATCCAAATGCATATGCACCTCTCTCGTGCTTCACGACGATCTTGAGAATCAAAAGAATTTTTGTGATATTAAGTTGTCTAAAATATTTCCTCCACATTTTGAATTTGGGCTCTTAAAAATTGAACAAATCTTGCTAGTGTGAGTGATTACATTACGTGTGTTCTCTCTTTGTTCACACAAACAAAGATTGATCGAACTACGGATGTACTTACTCTCTTTTTTTACCTTTAGAGGGTATGCCTTGGTGGGAAAAAGTACTCACCCCAATGGAATGACCCAAGCCATAACAAGCATAAGCCAGGCTCTTCCGAACCACTATACAAATTTATGGTTACAAGGAAAGTTTGCAATCAAATTAGTGATGCATGATAGCTCTCCCCTAGTATCTTTATGATGCGTAAATCCCTTGTTCTAAGGGTTGGGAGACCTCTTGAGGTATTTTATCATCGTTTCCTTTGAACTAGATGCACTTATTATGAACCCTTGTTTAGTAGCCAAAAATCCCAATATTTGTTGGCGTTAGGAGGTCGAACCTTTGGAGCTATCCCACATACTTGTGATTCTTTGTAGAGATGAAAAGTTTTTCATGGGAGATTCATGAGAATTGAAGCTTGGATGACCCACAATAGTGAGTGTCATGGGGGGTAGCTAGTGTGGTCAAGCTTCTAGTCATCCGCTATGAATAAGTACAGCTAGATTTATCCAAGTGGGAAATTCAACAAATATTTTCTTTTCCATCGTAGGATTGTGCAGTTTTGAGTCAGTTAAACACATTTTTTGGATCCAAAATCTTGAAAACAAACATTTAACAGTGGTCATCAAATTGCAAACCCTTTAGTAGAAGCAAATACCTTTGAAAGAATCTAAATGCTATTGCTTGTCCCTTGGGATTTCATTCTTAGAGGCTTCTAAGTATTTGGATTTATATCTCAAATTGCTCTCTAAAGTCAATATTAGGGAACTATTGCCTTGATTCTCTTGATTTCCACATAATGGACTTTGTTGGATGAAAAGAAATTAAGACATAGACATTTAGTTCAAAAGCTAAGCGAGAAAGTGTTTGTGGTAAAAAGGACTCATTAAGCAAAGATAAAAGACAAATTGAACCCCATATGTGTTTTCTCAAATGATTTCCCACAAGATCAAAGTTCCAAAACCAAAGTCCATCAATCGAAACAAACGTCTTAGTCCAAGGAATCTCAAGAAATGCCAATCTATGCTTTACGAAGTTAGGGAAAGATTGTTCTATAACTTTTACAAACGTGCTTCAAAGGACAATCCCAATTTGTATTCATTCTATTATTGTCAAAATCCAAGTCTTTTTCAACATTTTGAGTATCTCACTTTGTAAGGTTAACAAGTTCTTGGAAGTATAGCATGTTCTTCAATACCTAGGTCTTGTAAACAAAAGTCTCTCTAAGTTCACTTAGGATCAAAATAAACATTTTCATCCATTTCAAAACATCAATCAAAACCCAACTCACAAGCAACTATTAGAATCTTGGGAAAAATCCTTCATACTAGAATTTTGGTAAATCCTTTAAATCAAATCAAAATCATCTTGTTTGACTAAGTGTGTGTAGATGCATCCTTCTTCATACACTTAGTTAAATTATCACCTTATGGAAAAATTTATTCCAAGACAACATCTAACCTCTTGGAGTTTATGAGTTCATTATCAAATACAAAATCAAATCCAAATCAAATCCAAGTCAAAACCAAATCAAATCCAAAATCCAAAATCTAAAAGCCCTAAAGTCTAGTATCTCCTTCAAATTTTCTTAAGAGTTCAAATCATCCACATCATCCATCTTTCACTATCTCATAACCATCCTTTGATCCTTGGGTAAGTGCACCAAGATGGTTCCCAAAAACGGGGCTTAAGTGGCCACTTTTTTTTTTTGAAATCAGGAAATGCTGACCTTGGACGTGAAATTGAGGATAGTTACACTCAAAATTTTGAGATGGAACAAAAACAAGGATCGAAGTGCTATAAGTCTACTTTCTAAACTACTAATTTATTTTGAAAATGGTTGAGATTAAGGGGTTCAATAGAGGGATGTACACAAATTGGTGCTGTTTTTTTTCAGAAAAACATAACATAGCAACTCTTGTATGACCTGAGCACGGTGAACTTTTTTTTAGTACTTTTAAAATCGCTATGGTCAGAAGTTAACTAATAGCATCTAGTTGATGTACAATTTTTTAATGAATATTTGATTTTTTACTAATTTTCTAAGTGGGCACTTCATAAAAAGCAGAATTTTGGCCGTGCTCCCATACAAATTTTTGAAAGTAATAGATTTTTTTAAATTTTAAATTTTTTAAAATTTGTAGAATGGAGTCTAGTTTCTAAAAATGTAATTTATTTGAATTTTGATGAATGGTTAATTTATAACGAAAAAACCAAACACGCTTTTTGACAAAATAGACATACAAATAAAAATAAATTATGGATGAAAGGCCTAACATTGTCAGAAAGTGAAAAAAAATATATCATTGGAAAGCTAAGACAAAACTTAACATTACCCATGTGTTTGATTTTGTCGATATTGAACCAAATGCAATCTTGACGGTGAGCACGAACCCGATTATGTGAAAAATTGTAGAATTTGCAAAAAACACGTCTCTGGTCATTGGGAATTCCCTCCAAGCCTTTGGGTTGGTATTCCAAGGAAAATACCAAAGCTAAGGCTCGGGGATTCCTAAAGAAAAATAAAATGTGCTTGCGTTATTTACTAGTTTTCACTTTTCCCTTCTCTGTGGAACAAATAACGCGCTCGCATTATTTATTCCTTTAGTTAAATACCAGCTTTTTGAATGTTTGTTCATATGTTTATATGTATATGTACGTTGGTGTGTCATGTATGTATGTATGCATGCATGTATGTATGCCTATATATGTATGTATTTATGCTTATGGGAGAGAGGGCGAGAGAGGGTGGGAGTGGGAGAGAGTGTGGGAGGGTGGGAGCGTGTGGGTGGGTGGGAAAGTGTGAGAGAGGGTGGGAGAGGGT
>VDFB02195666.1:178455-197146 GCA_007258455.2 Sequoia sempervirens | reverse complement strand
GATAGGAAGTGGGAATGCCTGTTGATGGATTTTATTACGGGCTTGCCTAAAGCCCAAGGACAGGATTGTATATATGTAGTTGTGGATCGGTTGACGAAGTATGCCCACTTATTTCCGATCACCACCACTTACACAGCTACACAGGTAGCAAAGGTCTTCTTCCATGAGGTTTTCAGACTACATGGGTTACCTCAGAGCATAGTGAGCGACAGGGATAGTCGGTTCCTGAGTCACTTCTGGCAGGAGGTGTTCAGAATTTGTGGGACCGAGCTTACACCGAGCACCAGACGGAGATAGTGAATAAATGGGTGGAAGGTTACCTTAGGAATTACATTGTAGGGCACCAAAAGGCGTGGGTCAAGTGGATATATTTGTGCGAGTATTGCTATAATACTACTTTCCACATGACCATTCAGATGTCCCCCTTCATGGCGTTGTACGATTATGAGGCGCCTAGTTTTCTGGATTTGCTACTGAGCAACAGTAGAGTGCCGAGTGTTGGAGATTTATTGCAGGAGAATTAGGACACTATGAGGGCTCTCAAGGAGAATATTGCTGAGGCACAGAATCAGCAGAAGCAGTACGTAGATCAGAAGAGGATAGAGAGATCTTTTGAAGTGGGAGATATGGTATATCTCATGCTGCAACCCTACTGTCAGTTTATTCTTAGGAAGAGTGGTTCGAAGAAGCTTAAGCCGTGGTATTATGGTCCTTTCCGGATTTTGAGGCGTGTTGGAGAGGTGGCTTATGAGCTAGAGCTTCCGGCGGATAGCAAGGTCCACAATGTTTTTCATGTGTCACGTCTCAAGAAGGCGTTGGGACACCGTGTGGTACCTTCAGCAGTTTTAACTCCCTTAGATGATGAGGGAAAGTTGATCTTAGTACCTGAGTCTATCCTGGAGTACAGAGAGAGACAGTTGCATAGGAGGACTATCAGGGAATATTTGGTGAAATGGAGAGATTTACCAGTGGAGGATGCTACGTGGGAGAGCGAGGAGATTTTGCAGCATCTGGAGTTGAGATTGCTTGAGGACAAGCAATTTCAGAAGGGGCGGACTGTCATGTCCCCTTCCAGTTGACATCTCTCAGTGAGCATGGTTAGCCTATTATATGACCCTCGTAGGCTAATAGGGTGGATAGAGGGTCTGGTTGAGGCTTGGCTTAGCTCCAGTTGCAGGATTGTTCAGTTTGGCTTTCGTTCGGGGTCGTTCATACATCATTTGCTTGACTTGCTATTTTTAGTAAGTTAAGCCACTCAGCGAAGCACCCCTGCTATTTTTAGCAGTATGGTCTGGTCGTGTGCAAATTCAATCACTTATCCTTCAGCTTCAGACGGTTCGTTAATCGGACGTATTTTGAGGGAGATATTAATATTTTAATTGTCAAATTAAATATTAATTATTTGGAGCTTATATTATAAAGTTATAATATTATTTAATATTATAACTTAAGTGATTTCTTGAAGGGGTCGACCAACATTGAAGAGGGGCCACTTTTCAATTATAATTTATAATTAAAAGTGCGTTCGAGACATTTGAAAAATTAAAAGAAAAGTTCGAACTTTATTTAAATGACGCTTCTTTGAGAAAAGTCGACTTTTTGAAGGATATAAGGGTTTCATTGGAAAAAGAGCTCATTATGTTGAGAAATCGAATTTTTGCTAAGTCCTTCTGAGAACAGAGCCAAGGGTTCCAATTTTCACCGTGCATTGGAGAACAAACCATCTTCAATGTTTGCAGTTCAGACGCTGTGAAATATCAGCCGATTTATTGCTTGTCAGAGAGATAGCTTCGTCCAGAGGTTGTCACAGAGCTTCATAGTTGATTGCATCATTCAGGATTTTGATCTGGAATTCATTCGGGAAGAGTTCTTTATTCTAGGCGTCCATTTTGCAAGCCTGAGACACATCTTCCAAGGGCCGTACAAATCTCTTTATTGCTGTTACCAGATCCGTACTTGCTGCTGCAGGCCGTACTTCTCTTCTAGGGCAAAACGCCTTTCTTTCTAGCAGTCTGCCTTCATCAGCAGAGGCGCATTTTCTTCTGGATCTTTTTGCAAGCGTCAGACGGAAGGAGAAGTTGATTAATATGGTGGTCATACTATTTCATGAGCATCATCAAGCTGCTGCAATACCAGGTTTTCATCAATAAAAGTTATTGCTTTTTCATTTGCATGTTATCAGATCTTATATGTAATCAATCCAGAAGGTTAATAAACAGTCTGGCATCATTAGATCCAGTAGTTTCCGTCATTTCTAGCATTGCAATATTTTATTTGAATTTATTAGCAAATTCTTTCAAAATTGTACTTCTTCAATTTATGCACAAAAACACAAAAAAACCAAAAAAACGTTCAAAACAAGCAAATAAAACAGACTCAAAAGTCAGTGAGAATAGGGGTTTCTACATTGCCTAACTACATGGACATGTTAGGAACTCTTTGGTCGCAAGAAATATGAAACCCATCAGCCACCATGACTTTGAAACCTTCAAACTCTTCAGTTTTGAGACCTCTTTTCGCAACCACTCCTTTGTCAATGAAATTATGCGTTGCCCCAGTGTCAATCAAGGCAACAATTTGGTGACCTCCTTCTCCACCACGAACCTTGAAAGATTCGTTCTTTTGAAAACTAGAGAGTTGGGCAATAGGGCCCCCAACTCCTTGCTCATGATCGGACTCTTGTGGAGCTCTCTCTTCCTCCCTGTCCCCAAAATAAGACTGCTGATCAGACATATCAGATTCTGATCCATAATTAGAATAGGTCCCCATTTGATTATAACGCCCTCTTCCAGGACATCTATGACCCTTGGTCCAAGGCTCTAAACATGTATAACACTTGCCCTCCTTTCTGAGCTGTTCACGTTGCTCTTCAATCAACTTGGGTGGAAACTTCTTGTGCTGATTTGAAAAATGTCTCTTATCCTTCTTGTGGCCAAAGGGCTTAGGCGAAAATTTTGGCCTAGAGGCTGATAACTCCATACTTCGAGACTTCTTGATTGCTTCTTCAAGACTTGGTGGATCGAAAGCTTTAACCCACCCTTTCAAGGGTTCAACCAAACCTTCAAAAAACAAAACAACCAACCTTCTCTCAGTGATGTTTTGCACCATCACGGAAAGTCTTTGGAAATCAGCTATGTAAGAATCCAAGGAGCCATGCTGCTTCAGTTGTGAGAGCTCACGGAATCTCACTTTAGGATCCTTAGTGTCGAACCTATCAATCAGCTTATTGGTGAATTCACCGTAGGTTCGAATGAGGTTATGGCCAAGCATGACCAAACCATGGTACCACCACTCATGGGCAGCTCCCTCCAAATGAAGGGTTGCAAACTTGATGGCATCTTCTTCTAGCATGGGACGAAGTGAAAGGTAGTTGTCTAACTTCTAAACCCACGATCTTGCTAAACACTTATCACTTCCATCGAAGTGAGCCAATGACACCTTCCCAAGGGCTTGTCGATAATCGATTCTAGGAGCCATATGAGCACGGTTATCAACTCTTCCTCCGTTTCTTCTGTTTCTTTGGTTAAAGAATTGATCAAAGGACCATTGGTCTCTACGATCAGGGGGTAAGGTGGCATACTCCAAGTAGGCTTGCCTGGCATCATCTGCAAAAGGAATGACAGCTTCAACTTGTGGTTCCTCCCTCTGAGTGAATGTAGGAAAGAGAGGCCTAGAGGTTCATCCTCTAGAGGTGGCCTCATGCTGACCAATAGTTCTACTCCCTACATTACCATTGTTCCCATTGACTCCACTGTTTTCTCCTGTAGCATGGTTTTGATTAGGAGTATGATTCTGACGAATTTGTTGGTCCATTCGTGCAAGTAACCGGGACATCATCTCAATCATCCCATCAAACTTCTTTTCCATCCTTTCATCTTTTTCATCCATGGCCTGCTTAAGATTGTCTGACATGTTCTCTACTGTTATACCAATATCTACTACTCTTACTGTTTCTCTCAAAGCTTCTGAAAAGGTATCTACTTCTGGCACTGGCGGAAATTGTGTCTGTTGTCTTCTGGCCTGACTTCTGGTGAAGTATCTGCAATCACTGTCACTCATCTGACAACTGAATCACTGTAGGGCACAGGTTGGCAGAATCATGGGTTTGATACCACTGTAATGAACCAAACCATTTTTTTTTTGTTTTTTCACAATGTAATTTACTAATTACAATCAACACGCACCCGTTAAGGTTAGCTCTAAACCAAAATGATGTGGAATGTAACTAACCAGAATGTACACCAGGATCCCGATGTGGGCAAGGTGTGAGCATTGGTCAGAGGATCTAATGCAGATGCAAACTGGAAAGGAACTCTAACCAAGAATGCGCCTGTGCAGATGAGCATATGGTCATAGGATCAATGCATGATGAACTAAAGTAACCCTAACCACGAATGGCGCCAAGTGATGGTGAGCATATGGTCAGAGGGTCCCTAAACTACTAACTGAAAGTAAATAGGCGGCAAGCCAGTCTCTTCCACTTATTCAGTGGGAAATACAATAGAGTAAATGAGAGATAAGAGAAGAATGGCTGATAGTACTACTAACAGCTTACAATATGTCAGAATGTTCAATTAAATCTAGAGTTTTCAAGTTCTTCATTGTTGCAACTGTGTATAATATGTCCTCCCAATACCAAATGTAACTTCCAATGCTCAATCCCAGCCAAAGGGACAACTTTCTCAATTCTGATATATCAGACCTACAACATAAAATGAAGAAATTTGCAACTTAACACTCACTCAAATGCTTATATCTTGCTCAATTCTCACCCTAATGACATGGAATCAAGTGCAGATTGCTCTGAGGAAGGCACCCAAAATGAAAACCTAAAACCTCACTAAACAGCCTCCACTCATTTTGCACAAATCCCAAGACATCCTCAAAATGGTACGACCCTCTTGAAAGGGAGGAAAAATCAGAAACACCATTAAAAAATCCACAAATTTGCAAATAGGGTCACCCCAAGAAGAAGAGGATATGACAAACACCCAGAACAATATCTTTTTTATTTTTTGATATATGAATGAAAACCTCCTACAGCGATGCAATATCAGAACTCCAGAATATGACAGAGATGCTTAAACATCAACAACAAATGCAAAACAACTCAACTACAATGTTAAACAACCCAACTACAATCTAATTCTCAACTTGTTGCTATCTTTCAAGCAAGAAGATGAGCCAAATGCTAGGAGGTATGCTTTCCTTGAAGCTTGCCTAAAGACATTCCAGCAGCATAACAGTATGGTAGACAGAAGATACCAAATGAAGAGCTGAGGCCATAATATATAGATATGAGAAGAGCCTTCTAGAATCTTCAAGAAGGGCGCCCAAACCCTAATTTTGAATTCAACACTTTTTTCCCTCCAAAAGGTGGCGTCCTTTTTCCTTTAATAAAATATTTCACCTTTTTATAAAAGTCAATCTCTCCTCAAGTAGGCGTCCATTTCACTTGACCCATAATTTGACTTCAAAATATAATTTATCTTTTCAATGAAGAGCTTACCCATCAAGTCCCCTTTTTAAGAACATAAAGTTATAATGCTAGGAAAGGGGGTGCGTTATAATATTAAATTATAATATTATAATGTGAAAATACTTATCTCTCCATAAAAAATGCACACAAGTGCCAAAAACAATATTGCCAACTGAACCATCTGAAGAAGAAGACCAATTGAACTGAACCCAACCTATCCACTACCAAAAATAGAATTTACTAAAAATAGTAAATTCATGAAGTTGCTCGAAACGCCAAACTGACCATACCACCGCGAAGCTCTCTGAAAACCCAGAAATAATCTGCAATCCAATTTCCAAACTTCAAGCAACAACCTCCTCAAAATAAGGAAACCCTAATTTCACCATCCGAGTAGCCTACGGGTCTCTGGAATAGGCTAACGATCAACTGAAACGATCACATTTGAGAAGGGGACATTACATTTGAGGCATCTAGCTTCATTCACTCCATCAACATCGGAAACCAATTGAAAAAATGAGCAACTTGAAGTATTGCATTCTTGTATCCGATTGTCGTGACTGCCGTAAAAAAATCTAGGTTCCAAATTATAACATTTTGCCTTATGGGTATTGTCTTATTATGTTTTTAATAAATAAAGACTATTAGGTTTCCATTTATTTATACTTTTTCCCTTTAGTTATTGTTTTATATCAATTATTGAGAATTGCCTGCATTGTCGTGCGACAACACAAAAAAAAAATAAAAAATAAGATTTTAACAGAAAAGCCAAAAGTCAGTTTTGAAACCCCAAGGGGACATTTTAGTGGTATCAGAGCTCATAATATCTTGCCATCCTGTGTGGTTATTTCATGAGTGAGAAAGAACATGCTTATCATAGGGGTTCACGGTCATGGCAACCTCTGCAGGTGCTAGAGGGAGAAACCATCTCAGAGGTTTTAGGCATTCATAATTCTCTAGATATACCAAGGACTCTATCTAGTGGCAGTGAAAGTATTGTAGGTACCATGGGAGATAGAAACAGAGCACAAGCGGGTTCCATTAGCCCCGATATCAGGAGAGAGCAAAAGTTTGATACTATGATGGACATGTTGGTCGATTTCTTGCACAAGATGAACCAGGTTCCTAATCTTGGTCACATAGGACATTAATACTCTAGTAGTTCTAATGCATAGCCTGAAGAGAGGCTAAGGATTTCTATCGATACCACATCTAGGCCCTTGTAGCCTACTTTTACATGGAGGGTTGAGACCCCTGTTCATCAAGAATGACCTCCAATGCAGCCAACAAACATGGTCGATGAGGTTAGGAACAGCCATGGAGAATACACTTCACTTCTTCCTAAGTTCAGGAACTTGTTGACATTTGACCAATTCCTAAACCAGAGGAGACAGAGGGTAGTGGTTGTTGGCAGACTTGAGACTAGAGCACCACAGGGCACCAAAGATCTCCAACAGGCAGTGAGTAAGATTACATTGGAACATTTTGATGGAGGGAATCATTGTACCACACATGGTTGGGTATAGAAGTTAGATAACTTCATCTCCTTGAGGCCCATGCTTCAAGAAGTGGCAATCAAGTTCGCCACACTACATCTGGATGGCATAGCTCATGAGTGGTGATACCACGGTTTGGTTACTTTGGGTCACAGGTCAATTATATCTTATGATGAGTTCACTAACAAACTCATCGAACGATTTGACAAGAGAGATCTGTTGGCGTTTAAATTCGCACCTTTGGAATGCGTATTTGAAACAGACAGCTATGCACAGATAAACTGCTCTTCAAATTAGGAGGGGAAGCTCCCTCTTGCTGATGGTGTTTGAAAGAAAGTAAACTAAAACTAAGTCGCCTATCTTTTTTATCAGCTTAGAGCACAAGGTTTATTAAACACAAACGTCGCAACTGAGATTTTCTGATTTAAAGAACTTCAACTACGACTAACTTAAACTAAAGACGTTTCTGGTTTCTCAAGTAATAGCAGAGCGAGAGAAACAAGAAATGGACAAGGTAGATTTTCTGACAAAATACTTCAATGAACTATCTCTCAACAAACACCTACACACTTCAATGCAAGTTGAAATCAAGATCAGAAAAGTAGAACATAAATAATGGAAATCTGAGATTTTGGACCAAGGCAAAAGAGGCTCATGATTTTATTACTCAAATCTCTGGAACAAAACTCCCTTCTAACATGCCTGGAAAAAGAAATTGCAGCTAAAGAGGCTTGCAATCTTGCTCTTACACACTAGAAACAGCAATCACACTAACTCCTTGTTGGCTAAAGAGGCTCAACAATTTGCTTATCACAACAGAATTGAACAATACTTGAGTAACAGATACAAGGCACAATAGGCTCAGCGTTTTGTTCTCACTAGCACGGTTAAAGAATCTAATGAGCAAAGGCTCTTCTTAATAGACAAGCAGAGGAGTAGGGAACCCTAAAATCTCCATGCTTTCACAATCTAGGGCTTGCTCAACAAGCAAGCTTTATTACTAAATCTAGAAAGAAGATAACATCTAAAACCCTAGAAAGCAGAAAAAGCAGGAACCGCCAACTATTACATCTTATCTTCTTTCTCTTCTCAAAGAATGGATAAGAGTAAGCTAGAAAATTGGAAATTATTGTCAGTTCATTTCTATGCCATCAATATAGAAACACTTCAGCTTTTAGAATATCTTTTGCAGCATCGCAATAGATCTCGGAAATCTTGACACCTCATTGGCGCTTTTCGACTGGCGACATCCTTCGAAATATATGGCCTATCCTTCCGCCAACTGGATTGCAACTACGAACAACACTCTGGAATTGATCCTGCACTTCATCAAGCCCGACGTAAGAACCATCTTCAAGACTGTACTGAGAAGGGATCTCTATGATAAACTCACCAATGAAAGGAGGACTTCAATCACCCTTTATGCAGGCTGATGAATTCCTCGGATATCCTCTCATAGGTTTTAACTTTGAAAACGTGACGCTCCCTCCAGGCCAAGATTTGTCTCTTGTGTTCTTTTGAAACTGCTGAACCATAGGTTGTGTCTAAATCAGCAATGATGATCTCATGCTTTGGTCTAACCTCAGCCAGTGTTTGTTCAAATCCTTGGATACCTTGACGTAGCCCATGAGCGTTTTCTCTTAACTGGAACATTCGTGCCAAGATCTCCCTTCCTCTGACAATGAAACTCTCGATCCATTCCTGAGTTTCTTTCCCACATATGACTAGCTGTCTCAACTGCTGATGATCAGCTGGTGTCTCTAAAACCTGGGGCAGCAACTGGGTTGCTTGTGAAGAACCATGGACAAGGTTAGAAATGAAAAGCATGAGCTGCTGATTTTCTGCCTTGAGGGCTGCCTTGTCTTCTCCATCCTTGAGTACTCTTTCCTGAAGATTTTCGGACACAAATCTGAAGAGACTCAAATCTGCATGTCTGGTATTTCTACTGAGATTGGCCTTGCCCATGACGAAGTCATCCATATTCACCTCATCCATGTTCTTATCCTCTGGTGGCAATGCAGTCTCCATGATTATCTCGTTATCAGGATTCCTATCAATGTGAACTTGTTTCTTTGCTTTCTTCTTAGGAGGTTCCTGATAGATGTTATCGAGATCATCAACACTCACCTGATATGAAGGCCTTCTTCTTACCCTTCCTAAGGAATTCTCAAGCCAAGACACAGCAGTATCTTTACTAACTTCCCTAGGAGGTGCTACTGCAATCTCTTCATCATCTCCGATATCAAGATCAATGTCAATGTGAATTGGTGAAGGGCCTGTCAAAGGTATAGAAACATGTGTTGAAGGCGACTCCTCTGCTTCTTTTTGAGGTATGGGCTCGCCAGGAGGGACTTCTGAATCAGCTGTAGGTTGCTCCTTTATGACTATCCCTGAGAAATTCAACCTTCTTTTTACATTTTTATTTGATCTACTACCTTTGACACCTTCTTGAGACTGACTTTTACCCTTCCCTTTGGACTGTGCTCTGGAGGAAGAGGGTATTGTCTTTGGGGGCTCTGCTACTGGAATGGAGTTCTTCCTTTTAAGGATTAGGAAAACCTTACTATGCTCAAGGACTTGTCTTGTTTTGTCTTCAACTAAAAGAGATTCCTTGTTAGCCCAGTTGACTTGTGAAAGGGGTTGATCCTCTATTCGCTTCTGGGTATACATCGGGAGAAACACATCATCGTCATCATCTGATAGCCCTTCTATGTCTTCATTTAAGCAGTCTTTCATTTGATGGAGAGTGAGCTTGTTGTAACTACGCCTCCGCACCTCGAACTCATCTGCACAATTAGCCCAAAAATCTTCAAGTGCGGCTATATGATCATAGTTCTTCTCTAATCGGCCAGCATAGACACCATGAGGATCAAATGATCATCTCTCACTGTAAGATTTGAGGTCGAATTTATCTAACTCTTCTCCTATTGTCTTGGCATCTACAGCAGTCCTGCATGTATAAATACCCAACCCTAATGGAAACTGAAGAGAGGGTTTTTATCTATTCCTCAAGACTGTGTGGACACCATGAGCCTACCTCAAGAACTCCATGAAGATGACTTTATCTGACGGATACCTTGGCAACATGAGCGGGGCACCTGAATAACCATAGACCCTGAGATAGGTAAAGGTAGGAAACTGTATAAACCAATCCGCCCATTCCGCCATTGCTGCTCTGGAACCTCAAGAGATGCCGACATGCAATTCGTTGTCTAAGTCCCACACTGTGTACATCAAGAAGGCCTTGTTCACCCTTTTGTAGTGGTGCAACGACTTTGTGAACTTCAACTAGGGATAGTAGTTATATATGTGTTGTACGCTCAACGATCCCTCGGTGTTCAACCCTCTGAATTGACCTTGATAGGCCACCAGGTAGACTAGGTATGGCACCATGTGGAATACATGAAACTGGAAGTATTCTGTTATTTGTTGATGTAGGCAGTCACTAATCAAAGTAGGCCAATCATAGAATTTGGTTTTCTTCATGATGTGAGGTATGGCATAAAACATCCAAGGTTGGAACTTGGTGGCATCTTCTGAGCCAGTGACCCTGTTGAGCAAAGTGATGATGATGGCAACCTCGTCCTTGAACTCCCCTCGCCTGACATTCTTGGGCAATGTTTTATGTTTTCTCTTATCCATCTTGTGCAATCTTCTTGCTATATTTATCTTTATGCATATTCCATATCCTTTCGCATTCACCCTTTGAGAGAGTTAACTTTCAGGCCACGGAATGGAAAAACACATCGATCATATCGGGCTTTAGACTACAATCAATCTACCGTCTGTTTTGGATCTCCCTAGTAGCGGGTTGTAATGCTTAATGCAAACAATTCTCAAGAACTCAAGCTCTGACAGTATAGGAATTAATGACTCGTGAGTCGAATGTCCCGAGGTTCTAGTGAAATGTGTTACTCTCTCCAAGGCATGTAGATCGAACATCGGCTTGACATGATGCAAGTTTGTCTCAGCTGTTTTGATATAATTGTGAAAGAGAGTTGATTCGGACTTGAAAACATTAGGAGTGTACTCCATTTTAGAAAACTCAAAGAATGACTATAAACTCGCCTTGGTTCAGACAAGTCTTGAGCAACTTCTATTTTTAGAATGCTGATTTTTGTGCTCCAACGGACAAATTTTTGAGAAATTTTTCTGAGATATGGATTTTGTTCAGAATATCAATGCAAGACAACCCAGATCGTCCGTTTTTGAAAATTTTGAATTTTGCCTAAAAGAGCAGCAAACCCTAATTTCTTCATTTTTTCCCGAAAAAAGCTGGCATCTGGGTTTTGTTCAGAATATGATTAGAAATGGACCCAGTTGATCAGATTTGCAAAACCCTAACGATTGATCGAAAAAGCAGCCAACCCTAGATTTTGAACTTTCTTGAAAAAAAGCCGCGATATGGGTTTTCTTCAGAAGACTGATTGGAAAGGACCCAGATGGTTGAAATCTGAATGCATTGAGGTTTTCACTGACATGAAAAATAAAAGCACTTGCTGCAACTTGATGAAGTTCTTGAAAATTTCTTCAGAAGATTGAAGAGAAAAGACCCAGATGACAGAAAAATGGAAGCCTTGGCCTTTTGCTTGAAAAATTCGATCTTCTGGATGAAAAAGCTTGAAAAAGCAAGGGTTTATGCTTTGTTGATCTGAAAAATCTGATGAAAAGCCAGCAAGGATGAATTCTTGGATCATGAAAATTCTTCAAACTTGCTGCTCCAACTTCCTCCTTTGAATGCTACCTGCAAAAATAATGAAAATTACATAAAAGAATGATGTTAAATAGACTTTAGGGCTTGAATTAAGTTTTGCTTTCTTTTGCTTTTATTTCCAAAACCCTAAATCTCAGCTTCATTGAACTTGGACGCCACCTTTCTCTTGCAATTTTGAAACTTTTTGAAAACTTCGAAAAATATTCTAAGGCATGTGAAGTTGGGCGCCCTTCTTCACCAGGGGCACCCACTTCCTTCAGTATTAGTCATATTTTTAACATTTTCAACTTTCCTTCATTTTGACCTCCAACTTCGCCTCTGATTTCCCGTTTACAGACTGATCTGACAGGCGAGCTGAAGGTTTCACGGCGGAGCTAGACTGACTCTGAGAAAGATGTTCTGGAGGCACCTCTGGCAAAAAACTTGATCTCGGCCTTCGAATTCATGGGAGCCTTTTCCTTCGAGGGGCTCCGAACTTTCACATTGTTAGCCATTTTTCATGATTTTCGTCTTCTAGTCTTGAAATCTTCATTCTGAACCTTCGTCTTCGATCTGAATTTGCTGGAGATTGGGCAGTCAGACGTGCTGATGAAGACAGGCATCGCAAAGCTAGGCAAAAGCTGAAGAGATTGAACACTTTGACAAACCCTAACTGCTGAATTAGGCCCTTCAAAAAGCTGGGCGCCCTTCTTGACTAGGGGTGCCCAGAATGTCAACACTTAGTCAATTTTTGATATTTTTCGAATTCTTCACTCTGTTTTCCGTGTGAATCCCTCCTGTTCGTTGTCGAATCCCGGATGACTGAATGATCTGTTGACTGTGCCATTGGATTCACTGCAAAGCTGACAGAAAAGTGAGGAAATTTGACTGGAGGCTTGAAACCCTAATTTTATCATATGATGCCCTAAAAAGGTGGGCGCCCTTCTTCAACAGGGGCACCCAAACTCAGCAGTGTTAGACAATTTTCTTCATTTTCACTTTGACTCTCCGTTCTTCGTGACAGCTTCATGAATTCATCTTCTGTTGAATACTCTGGATGTTAAATCTGACACCTGGCAGTCGAATGACCTCCATTGATGACCTCAGAGCTCCTGATATGCTTATGAAAAAGCAGAATAGACCCACTAGGGAAAAACTGACCATTTTGAGATTCTGACTACACCAGTCTGATGTGGGCGAGATTTGAGCCAATCAAAATCAATTTGAACCCTAACGGACCACTATTAGGTGATTTCTAGGAAGTCCGGTTATAGGTGATTAACGAATGTCTTGCAAAATAGGTGATTAGGAAATGATGCTGACTCAGATACCCAATGGACAAAGCACTGGTCTAAGCTCAAACTCTAGAGATTCTATGGTTCTCCTATGCCGTATGTATCCGCCATGGTCCCCAAACAGAGCCAATGTTGTACCCCAAAATTCAAATTTTTGTTACACTTAGACATTTTGAAGAAATGAGTAAAAGTCTTGTCAAATCAGTCAAAGAGGTCAAACTTTGGGTGTGCATGTCTTGCATGAGGGGTTAAAACGCAAGATTTTCAATTTCTGACGATCTGGGTCTGCTAAGAGCAGCTCAATCTACAAAACCTAGATCTCAGTTTTTCATCCCTAAATTTTAGGAAAACTGCTATTTTTAGAAATTTTTTGAAAATAGTAAGTTTTTTGGGTTTTTTTGGGTTTCTTTCGAAATAGATACTGGCAAAATTTTCTAAAAATAGAAAGTTGGTCCAACAGGGTCCGAACTAATTTTGATTGGCTCAAAATCCGTTCGTATCAGGCTAGTGCTGTCAGAATCTCAAAATGGTCAGTTTTTCCCTAGTGGGTCTATTCCGCTTTTTCATAAGCATATATGGAGCTCTGAGGTCATCAATGGAGGTCATTCGACTGCCAGGCGTCAGTTTCAGCACTTGAACATTCGACAGAAAATGAAATGATGAACATGCACGAAGAACGAGAAAGAAAATTGAAAATTCATGAAAATTTTCTAACACTGGCAAGTTTGGGCGCCCCTGTTGAAGAAAGGCGCCCATCTTTTTAGGGCATCAAATGTCAGAATTAGGGTTTTCACCTCCAGACAAACTTGTTCAGTTATCTGCCAGCTCCGTGATGGATTTAACAGTGCAGTTATCAGATTACTCAGTCATCCGGAATTCAATGCCGAACAAGGGTATCCAAGCTGAAATCAAAAAGGGGAAATGGAAAATATCAAATTTGACTAAGTGTTGAAATTTTGGGCGCCCCTGGTGAAGAAGGGCGCCCAAGTTTTTGGAGGGGTAAATTCAGTAGCTATGATCCAAAAGTATGCTCAATATTTTCAGATTTCGCCCAGCTTCACGATGTCTGTCTTCGTCAGCATATTCAACTGGTCGTCTTCCGACAAATTCAAATCAAAGACAAAGGTTCAGAGTAAAGGTTTCAAACTTGAAGATGAAATTATGAAAAATGGTTTAAGTCTGGAGAAGATGGGCGCTCCTGGGTGAAGAAGGGCGCCCAAGTTTTCAAGGGGTTTGTTAGATGAATTCGCAGACGAGGCTCTAACGTAATCTCTTCGCAGTTGATCCAGCTTTCCAGCGAGATATCCAACATGTCAATCGGAGTTCGCAGTCACCAGATAAGAGGAGCTGAAAGTAGGGCCCGACGAAGGCTGAGAACCAAAATTCAGAAGCAAACACAGAAAATCAAAAAATAAACTAAGTCTGGGTAAAGTGGGCGCCCAAACTTTTGAGGGCCTTAAAATCATTATTTGATTAAGTTCATCCCAGAAGACCCCTCTTCATTCTTCGTCAGCTTCACGATGAGCATAACAGCCAGTCAATCCGACGCCCGGAGCTCCAGATTCGACGAGATCGTCTGTAGAAAGGATTTAATGAAGAAATTTGAAGATCATGAAAATGGCTATCTGTGGGTGAAATGGGCGCCCCTGGAAGGAAAAGGTACCCATGAATTCGGAGGTCGAAATGAAGTCTTTCGCCAGAGATGCCTCAAGAACATCTTTCTTAGAATCAGTCAAGCTCTGCCGTGAAACCTTCAGCTCGCCTGTCGGATCATTCTGCAAACGGGAAATCAGAGGCGAAGTAGCATGTCAAAATGAAGGAAAGTTGAAAATATCAAAATTTTGGCTAACACTGAAGGAAGTGGGCGCCCCAGGTGAAGAAGGGCGCCTAAATGTTCATGCCTTAGAATATTTTTTGAAGTTTTCAAAGGGTTCCAAAATTGCAAGAGGAGAATGGCGTCCAAGTTCAAGGAGACTGAGTTTTAGGGTTTTGGAAATAAAAGCAAAGAAAGCAAAACCTAATCCAAAGCCCTAAAGTCTATTTAACATCATTCTTTCATGTATTTTTCATTATTTTTGCAAGTAGCATCCAGAGGAGAAAGTTGGAGCAGCAAGTTTGAAAAATTTTTGTGATTCAAGAATCCATCTTTGCTGGTTTTACATCAGATTTTTCAGATCAGCAAGCATAAACCCTTGCTTTTTCAAGCTTTTTGTTCCAGAAGATCGAATTTTTCAAGCAGAAGGCAGAAGGCCAAGGAATTCCATTTTTCAGTCATCTGGGTCTTTTTGTCTCAACCTTCTAAAGAATTTTTCAAGAACTTCATCAAGTTGCAGCAAGTGCTTTTATTTTGCATGTCAGTGAAAACCTCAGTGCATTCAAATTTCAACCATCTGGGTCCTTTCCAATCAGTCTTCTGAAGAAAACCCATATCTTTTTTTCGAGAAAGTTCAAAATCTAGGGTTGGCTACTTTTTCGATCAAACATCAGGGTTTTGCAAATCTGATCAACTGGGTCCATTTCTAATCATATTCTAAACAAAACCCAGATGCCAGCTTTTTTCGAGAAAAATTGAAGAGATTAGGGTTTGTCATTTCAAAAATTCGTAATTTTTCAAAACGGACGATCTGGGTTGTCTTGCAATGAATTTCTGAACAAAACCCATATCTTAGAAAAATTTCTCAAAAATTTGTCCATTGGAGCACAAAAATCAGCATTCTAAAAATAGAAGTTGCTCAAGACTTGTCCAACTAAGGCGCATTTGCATACTATTCTTTGAGTTTTCCAAATGGAGTACACTCCTTAATCTTCACTATATCAAACAAATTGGTGACAGACTTTGCATCGCGTCGGTGTTTGTTCACCCACATGCCTTGGAGAGAGCAAAGAACACTTCAATCAAGAACCTAGGACATTCTGGACTCCTCGCAGCAGCGTCTATTCCTATATCAGTTCAGAGCCTTGAGTTCGTAATCGCTTGCATTAAGCATTACAACCCGGCTACTAGGGAGATCCAATCAGCAGACGGTAGATTGATTTGCGTTTCCAAAGCCCCATATGATCGGAATCGCTTCCATTCCCCGCGGCCCTGGAAGTTTAACTCTCTCAAAGGGTGAATGCTAAAGGATATGGAATATGCATAAAGATAAATATAGCAAGAAGATTTCACAGAGATGGATGAAAGAAAAACATAAAACATTGCCCAAGAATGTCGGGCGAGGGGAGTTCAAGGACGAGCTTGCCATCATCATCACTTTGCTCAACAGGGTCACTGGCTCAGAAGATGCCACCAAGTTCCAACCTTGGATGTTTTATGCCATACCTCACATCATGAAGAAGACCGAATTCTATGATTGGCCTACTTTGATTAGTGACTACCTACATCAGCAAATAACAGAATACTTCCAGTTTCATGTATTCCACATGGTGTCATACCTAGTCTACCTGGTGGCCTATCAAGGTCAATTCAGAGGGTTGAACACCGAGGGATCGTTGAGCGTACAACACATATATAACTACTATCCCCAGTTGGAGTTCACAAAGTCGTTGCACCACTACAAAAGGGTGAACGAGGCCTTCTTGATGTACACAGTGTGGGACTTAGACAACGAATTGCACACCCGCATCTCTTCAGTTGCCAGGGCAGCAATGGTGGAATGGGCGGATTGGTTTATATAGTTTCCTACCTTTACCTATCTTAGGGTCTATGGTTATTCAGGTGCCCCGCTCATGTTGCCAAGGTATCCGTCAAATGAGGTCATCTTCATGGAGTTCTTGAGGCAGGCTCACGGTGTCCACACAGTCTTGAGGAATAGAAAGAAACCCTCTCTTCAGTTTCCATTAGGGTTGGGTATTTATACATGCAGGACTATTGTAGATGCCAAGACAATAGGAGAAGAGTTAGATAAATTCGGCCTCAAATCTTACAGTGAGAGACGATCATTTGATCCTCATGGTGTCTACACTGGCCGATTGGAGAAGAACTATGATCACTTAGCCGCACTTGAAGATTTTTGGGCTAACTGTGCAGATGAGTTTGAGGTGTGGAGGCGTAGTTACAGCAGGCTCACTCTCCATCAGATTAAAGATTGCTTAAATGAAGATATAGAAGGGCTATTAGATGATGATGAAGATGTGCTTCTCCCGATGTACACTCAGAAACGAATCGAGGATCAGCCTCTTCCACAAGTTAAATGGGCAAATAAGGAATCTCTTTCAGTTGAAGACAGAACAAGACAAGTCCTTGAGCATAGTAAGGTTTTCTTAGTGCTTAAAAGGAAGAACTCCATTCCAGTAGCAGAGCTGCCAAGGATAATTCCCTCTTCTTCCAGAGCACAATCGAAGGGAAAGGGTAAAAGTTAGTCTCAAGATGGCGTCAAAGGTAGTAGATCAAATAAAAATGTAAAAAGAAGGTTGGATTTCTCAGGCATAGTCATACAGGAGCAGCCTACAGTTGATTCAGAAACTCCTTCTGACGAGCTCGTACCTCGGAATGAAGCAGAGGAGCCACCTTCAACACATGTTTTTGTACCTTTGACAGGTTTTACACCGATTCACATTGATCTTGATATCGAAGATGATGAAGAGATTGCAGCAGCACCTCCTAAGGAAGTTAGTAAAGATACTACTGTGTCTTGGCTTGAGAACTCCTTAGGAAGGGTTAGAAGAAGGCCTTCATATCAAGTGAGTGTTGATGATCTCGATAACATTTATTAGGAACCTCCTAAGAAGAAGGCAAAGAAGCAAGTTCACTTTGATAGGAATCCTGATAACGAGATAGTCATGGAGACTGCAGTGCCCCCAGAAGACAAGAACAGGGATGAGGTAAATATGGATGATTTCGTCATGGTAAAGGCTAATCTCAGTAGAAATACCAGACATGGAGATTTGAGTCTATTCAAAGTTGTATCTGAAAACCTTCAAGAAAGAGTGCTTAAAGATGGAGAAGACAAGGCAGCCCTCAAGGCTGAAAATCAGCAGCTCGGGCTTTTCATTTCTAACCTTGTCCATGGTTCTTCACAAGCAACCCGCCTTTGCTGCCCTGTGTCTTGGAGACAATTCAGCCTGATCACCATCAATTGCTAAGACAGCTTGGTCATTTGTGGGAAAAAAGACTTAGGAGTGGATCGAGAGCTTCATTGTCGAGAAAGGAGGATTTTGACACTAATGTTCCAGTTTAAGAGAAAATCATGAGCTACGCCAAGGCATCCAAGTGGGTTTGAATACACTAGTCAAGTAAAACCTAGACATGAGGATCAATACGCTGATTTAGACACGGGCTTACAGCTCAAGAGTTTCCAAGAGAACACAAGAGACAAATCCTGTTTGGAGAGAGCTGGGCCATGTTTTCAAAGTTAAAACCTATGAGAGGATATCCAAGAATTCATCACCTCCGCATTAAAGAATGGCTTTGTGCTTCTTTTCATCAACGAATTCGTCATAGAAATCCCTTCTCAATACAGTCTTGAAGATGGTTCCTACATCGGGCTTGAGGAAGTGCAAGTTCAGTTTCAGAGTGTTGTTCACAGTTGCAGTCCAATTGGCGGAACGATAGGCCATATTTTAGTGATGTCAGTAAAGTTCGATAAAGCGGCCAATGAGGTCAAAGATTTCCTGAGATCTATTGCAGATGCTGAAGATACTCTTGAAAAGCAGTGCTTTGTTGTTGATGGCATAGATGCACCGGACCGAGACACAATCTCTAACTTCCTAGCTGATGTGATCGAGTTTT